>JAUTBV010117111.1:0-13501 GCA_032361325.1 Lepetodrilus fucensis
GATTGACAGATTGTATTCCTGAGAGATTCTTAAATTTCCTGAGAAAACCTGTTTAAGAGTGCTGGTTTCCTGACAAGAGTATTAATGGGTAGGCAGGTCTGATCATAACAAAACAGCTAGAATTACTGATCATGACACTGTGAAAAGAAAATGGTTTACGGTGATTACCAGTCGATCTGCAATCGTGTGCACGGTCTGTAGATCGTTTGTTCGTAATCACACTTAACAATCTTTAATAAAAAACACCATAAGAGATGAACCTTGTTGAATATGTATCCTATTATGTCTTATAAAAAACCCACAGCGAATACAAAAACATATTCGAATATTTGGGTGACGAATAACGAATGCGATTCGTCAATAGGAGCTGCAAGTAGATACAATATCCGGTGACATAAACTGGTCAAAAATGTAAATGTGCAAAAATCCACTGTCACGTCACAAACAATCAAATGTCATGATCATGACGTATTTCACCTGTCACCGGAAGTAATGTTAGACTAGACTTGCACTCGCTATGGTCTATATTTGGTGCACCGAATACGTGAGTGAATCAATACGCGAGTCAGCGGTAGCGGCAGGGTTAGAAGTTCCCACTCGCCCGGCGGCCCGTGGCGACCTTTTGTTATGGGCGAGTATCTTTTAAGGGAAATCACTCTTCTTATTTGACTTACTAGCCTGTTGGCTTGTTCAAAATTGTAAATCTTTGCACTAACTTCCAACCCTGTGTTGTGTACACCTACCTGGCTCTATCAAGGCTCGGTTGTATTTGTCCAGACAGCAGTTGAGAAACATCTTCACCTGAGACTTGGTCACCCGCTCCACCTGGAACACCACTGAAATGACAGGTGCAGAAAAACATTTACTACAAGATACGAGGAATTACAGATTACATGATGTAAGTGTAACTACTGGGTAACTACTATTTCATAACCATACAAGAACAGCCATGTCTGGTGAAGCTAATGAAGGATGACTAATAGATGACTAGTAGACATTACCATTCTCAGACTTCTTCTTTGTTTTAACTGACAGCTTGCTCCGAACGCGGTCAATCTTCTCTGCATACGTTTCTACAAACTGCCTGTAAAACAGTTAGAGAAGGACAGTTAAGAATGAACTACAGTGAACCCCTGATAATTCCGCATGCTCCCATTTCAGGCTGAAAACAGTCGGAATCCGAAACAATCGGATATCTGAATCACGAGGTTATAGTGCAGTTACCTCTATTTGCAAACAAGACCAACTACGGTTTACTATAGGGTAGTGTTCCTTTCGAGCTGTTATGTCTGTACTTTCTGTCCGATGCATGCGCAGTTACACTGTGTGGTGTTGATCCTTGGTAACTGCGCATGCGTCGGACAGAAAGTACAGACAGAACAGCTAGAACGGAGCAGCCCCTTTGAAAGAACGTTTTGCAGCGGGTATGGCTGCACTGAAATACATCGAATTAAAGTAATCCTATAAGTATGTGTCTTCTTTCAACACCAATCTACGGATGCTTGCTTCCTGTGACTACTTCCAGATGTCATCTGCCCATTGTAACTAGCTGTAATTGTGATCAGAACCTGCTTCACTATGTACAAACGTATAACCATATCAATGAAGCCGGAACAACCAAGCAATATACTAGTATATTAGTACGGTGCATTAATTAACTAAGCGTACTCAATATCAGAATGAAGACACCACGGTATATGGTGGCCTAAAACTATCCTCGCTAACGACATGCAGTTCATTATTAATTTCGCTTTGTTTGCCAACTGAACTCTCAACGGTGTCACCTTTGTCGGTGGTCATCAATATTTCATGTCATTTTTTCATAATTGGTACTAGCTGTTCATATTTCGTAGTAATAGTAATGCAAATATAGGATCTTATATGAGTGTTCGTGTATTACTGGATTTATTAAACTCGTTGGCAGAACTGATATATGTTTGCCAACGAGTTTAATAAATTCAGTAATGTAGGAACACGAATGAGGGATTATATTTATCACGTAAATGTCGATTTTCAGTCACAAACACTACGCAGGCAAATGTTATGGGAACTGGGTTGTCACGCAGACAAAATATAGTTTTAAGTAAATATGTAAATATTAATAAATGTGTTTGCATATTTAACTGAAGAAATATTTAAACTTAATATTCGATAAATTAAGTTCCAAGGAGAAGCTCTAAAAGGTCCAGAAACATGTTGACATCGCGTATGCATACAATTATACAATATGGTGATTTACGTGTTGTTACTAGAGAAACTATTTATATTTTCAGCATGGATTTATTTCACTCCAAGATTGTATATTCTCTGTCTGTCTGTCTGTCTGTCTGTCTGTCTGTCTGTCTGTCTGTCTGTCTGTCTGTCTGTCTGTCTGTCTGTCTGTCTCTCTCTGTCTCTATCTCTCTCTCTCCCAGTTGTTCCTGCTAGGCAGCCTTGAGAACTATACGCTGCGATCAGCCAGGGAGCCGTTGTCTGTTCCTCAGTCTCTTTTGTTTGCAAGATGAATGAGAAAATATGTACAGACATAATTCCGCCAGCGGCTTAAATTTCCATGGCGTTTATGAGATGCTTTCGGTATTATTACTAATGGCAGCAACTCTGGTTTATTTACCATGATTTTTTATTTATTGTTTTTATCACGGAATTTCAGAGCGCGCTTTTGTTATCAGACAACAGGTTATCTAATAGAGTTCATATTCTGTAAACTTCAAACTGCGAGGCATGATGTTAGCGATTGCGTGATTGGGGGAGCAAAATGGGTGGAATTCTGTATCATTTTCTCATTTAATGTTGGATTATCGAAATATGAATGTCTCTGACGATTTTTCCTTTATAGACTATTAACACCATATTATTTAGAGTATATAACCAATTACATATCAAGCTATACTGGTACAGATGAGCATGCTAGATGTATGTGTGTGTGTGTGTATGTGTGTGTGTGTGTGTGTGTGTGTGTGTGTGTGTGTGTGTGTATGCGCGCACGTGCGTAAGGGAACGGTTCCTATTGAATCATACATACGGGTTCCTTACTTGATATTAAACATTCTTGGCATGATCCATAAATTCGTAACATGACATAAAACCAAAGCTAATAAATCATGATATATAATAGCCAACTGATGGATGTATATCTATACAGTAGCCTAATTATGTTATGAACATACAGTATATAGACACCGCAAATATTGCTCACAATCTAGATTGCTCATTTTATCTGGGTTTACGGTACGTCAAAAGTTTAATCCTGAACATAAATCCATAATGTCCACATCTTCACCCACTGAAAAGTCGTTATAATGTCCTCGTTCAACATTTAAATGCAAACTGCCACCGAAATCTCCACCCCCACCCCTGTCCCTTCTGTTTAATTTGAACTCTTGAGAGTTCCCCTGGCTCCTATGAAATCGTCTTTGTTCTCAATCCAAATCACACGGTGGACTATAACAAGGGATTGTGTCGCGATCTTTTTCATAGTATTGATCCCCCCATGTCATTTATAATAATGACCCGTCGTCGCAAATTTTTCTTGGTGCGGGTTCTGTACTAAATTCCGATTTCCTCCAACCCATATAAATTCCACAACGTTGGCCCACAACGCAAAGACAAAGTTGCCTGCCTTTCGTTCTAACCAACGTTATAATTATTACGACGTTGCAACAGTTGGTAGTCTGGTCTCCCTGTGTATGATGTGTAGCTAGCTCTAGTTCTCTCTCTCTCTCTCTCTCTCAGTCATCTCTAGGCTGAAACGATGCGGTCTAATCTTGGCATTCTTTATTCACGTGTGTCCTATAACCAAGGAGGTAACTTCGTCGCATCTGGAGGTTCATTGTCGTCGACTCCAGGGGGCGTGGCCGACGATGCGTGAACCACAAACTGCTGTCAATCACCTACAACGCCGGTTCGGTGTTAATTCCGCTGCACAGTTCGATTGTGTTTATGAAGGATAGTTCTGCACTAAGGCTGGGATTTTCTATACTGGAGTATTTACTATAGTAGCTGTGTCATATGGATCTAGAGGAGTACCCATCCCTATAGTCTATATCCCACCCGAAAGTGGGTTTCGGTTTCCCAATACGGTGTAATTCCATTGCACAGTGTAGGAGCTTACGTGAACAGGTGAGTGGCAAGTATGTTTACGTTTCAGGTTTAACGTTAGAAATGTATACATACGTAGGCCTATATATAATGAATACGGTTATATCTACCGTATGTGTATACATATACATGCATTCTTTAACGCTATTCTTCATAGATATACATGCAGAATTGAAATATCTTCATAGAATGAATGCAGAATTGAAATATCGATGTACACTGTACATTATAATTAAATTAAGAGTTATGTCCCCTGACAAGTTAATTGAATTCCGCTTGTAGTGGAGTAGAGTTGAATAAAACAACCGTTCTTCATTTTCTAATCACGACTGTTCCATAAATATTGCAAGAACGATTTCTTTCTTCGTTACGTTTTGAATCGAGCAGGGTGTGAAAGGTCAACGGATTTCCCCCGGGGGTTATAGCATCTAGATTAACCTTTTGAGATGTATGCTTTTAATTCCTGAAGTCTACCATCTGAATCCCCTTTACAACGTCTCAATTCTGTCCAATAAACCGCAGCTCGGCATCGAAATGAATCCCAACACCTCGGCGATTTCCTTAGGAAATCAATTTAAAGGTCCCATGCCACTTTCGCTTCACCAATAACTCGTTCGAATCGGGATATATGGTGTTATGAAATTTCGCTTTCGTTGGCAGCAAGATTGTAATTTGGTACTGTGTTAATCTCAGACTATATAGGCAACGAGAGAAATATCACATCAGTGTCGCTGTTTCACCTTTAATTGAAATACAAACGGATTTGACATTTATTAAGATGATCCTAAAATACACTACTATAAAACGTTGAAACGTTATATCCTTTGTTGTGGTAAATTCCGTGACGGAATTCGAATTATTATTATTCAGTAAGAGTTTTCATTTACACATTGTATGAACATTAAATTTAAATTTACATCGTTTAAGTCGTAAATAAAGTACAACTGTAACCACCGTAGGCCAAATTGTTGGAACCCGATATAAGTGTAAGCCCATTGCGTAAAACAACTTTCCTCGCTACAATACTAGAGAACATTGTTAGCTAAAACTATGGTAGCGATTAAAGTGTTTAATGCAACCAGACCTACATTTGTTGTGGGTCCCGAAACTTTGACTTACGATCAATTGTAGCTATAAATCCTCTGTGCAAGGAACCCCTGGTTTAAATTTAATTCATATTAATGTCGATGTATTATACCTATATATAGCTAACTGCTACTAGTAGCGTTCGTGCTGCATTATTGAGCTGTATACCATACAAGTGCATTAGACCTAGTCCTACTCTCATCAATATATGTGTCACTGGACATATGCCAGTTTTGTTCATAATAACGTAGATGTGATACATTGGCCTTGCTCGTACAATCAATCATCGCATTCATCGCATACAAAGCCGTCGACTTTTAGAAGCCACTATCCAATTGGATGACGATGTGAATGTCATAGCAGGAATAGTTCGTATTGATATGGCCTCACACTATCTGTCCAGCAGTTTTCCTTTGTATATAATAAATAACTAATAATAATATGTATTTAAGAAATGAATGTTGAGTCATTAGCATTCATTGTGCCATGAAGCTAATGGGACACGAGACCAAATTCCATGATGCATCATAAAGGTACGCACATAGCGCGTCCTAGCTGCAGAACTGTAGCTATAAGATTTTACTATTTTTCTACCTATTCTGGCACCTATATATATAGGGTGCCAGAATAGATAGCAAAATAGTAAACGGGGCAATAGGTGCCAGAATAGATAGAAAAATAGTAAACGGGGCATCGTATAGCTACAGTTCTGCAGCTAAGCGGGAATTAATATATCTATACCTGTATTCCTACCTCGCAACGTTCATAAATAAACTAATACGGACCATGTCGCTCTAACCTCGCCAGAAAGACGGTTAATAGAATGTACATGTGCGTGCTGTGACACTAACAGATATACTACATCAGAAGGCTTTTACCGTGCCCGCGACGGGGTTACTTAACTATTTTTTATTCCCTATGGTATATTTGACAATGCCTCTAACTGAATACTACCCCCATAGGGTGCAGCCAAGGCTCCGTATTTAGACTGTCACCTTAGGTCATGATCGCTCCTGGAAGAGAAATTAATGACAGACCTATGACGAAGTTCTCAGACAAGTTTGTAGTGGATGTTGTCGACAGAATAGAGACTTGTATAAGTGTATGCATAATAGATACAAGGAGTGTTTGTATACAGAATAGACGCTGGGAATATTTGTATACAGAATACATACCAGGAGTGTTTGTATTCAGATTAGATATTTGAAATACTTTTATACATAATAGACACTAGGAATACTTGTATACAAATTAGCTACTAGGAATACTTGTATACGGAATAGCTACTCGAAATACTTCTAACTTGTATAAAAAGTAACTACTATAAATAGGAATGCTCGTATACAGATTATCTTCTAGGAATACTTGTAAGAATGTACGTATAAAGAATAGATAATAGAAATAGGTGTATACTAGGAATACTGAGGAATATGTGTATACAAAATAGATGCTAGGAATACTTGTACATACAGAATGCATACTAGGAATAGTTGCATAGAGAACATATGCTAGGAATATGTGTAAACAGAATGTTGAGGTCCATTAGTATACTATGTAACATATGGTGTATGTATGACTCATAAATAACAAGGAAAAGTAGTACATGCTATCTGACAGGCGGCAATGATGAATATTTACTATGTTAAACATAGTATGGTTGGTAGTAAATGTAATTGTATTGCTATATACGAAACGTGTTCAGTCAATAATACTGTGTCTAGAGCAACTCTGACTACAACTCTGACTATGTCTATGGAATCTCTGAGTGTCTATGGAATCTCTGAGTGTCTATGGAATCTCTGAGTGTCTATGGAATCTCTGAGTGTCTAGGGAATCTCTGAGTGTCTAGGGAATCTCTGAGTGTCTAGGGAAACTCTGACTATGTCTAGATCAACCCTACCTGTCTAGGGCAACCCTGGCTCTGTCTAGGGCAACCCTAGCGGTGTGGATAGAGCAATCATTATGTCTAGGGTAACTCTGAGCGTCTAAGGCAACTCTGACTATGTCTAGAGGAACCCTACCTG
The DNA here is from genome assembly GCA_032361325.1 of Lepetodrilus fucensis. Taxonomy (NCBI): domain Eukaryota; kingdom Metazoa; phylum Mollusca; class Gastropoda; order Lepetellida; family Lepetodrilidae; genus Lepetodrilus; species Lepetodrilus fucensis. Next base: position 7,209 of record JAUTBV010117111.1, read on the forward strand.
TCTAGGAAAACCCTAACTGCGTGTCTAGGGCAATTCTGACTGTGTCTAGAGGGACCCTAACTGTATATGCAGTAACAATGTGTCTAGAACAACCCTAACTGCGTGTCTAGGGCAATTCTGACTGTGTCTAAAGCAATCAGTTCTGTCTAGGGCAACCATATCTGTATCTAGGGCGAATAGGAAATAATGGGATACTACGCACAATTGAAGTTTGGCTACTATGAATACCTGTGGTTCACTGACACGGAACTGTATGTAACCTGAGTCCGACTCCTGTGTAGTCTCGGGTCAAATCAAGTTCATCCAGGTCAGCTGATACTAATAACTGCGACATTGTGATACTTTAAAACTGAACAGTCACGGTTGAATTGCTTTCAAATTTGAACAATGATGATCTACCGTGGGAAAAAAAAATTACGGTAATTCTGTTTTACAATTTCTATTTACATTTTCTTATAACGACCTATATCTCTCGAAGTGAATGTTGAGAAATGTATTACATTCATTATGGGTTTAAAATAGGTATGAATGATGCATTGCTACGTTATCTTGTGTGGATCTATGAAGACAGTTTGTATAGCACTGTATGCAAGTCATTAAAATCTTAATGTACTATTTGAACCTCAATGTCGCTGGTTAAATGTCGCTGTGTGAACGTATGTATGAACGATACGTTGATACTTTATCTTGTGTAATTCTAAAGAAAATTAGTTTACACGTTGTCCTATACATAGCAGTACGTGCATTGCTTATTCCATGTATATATAGGGCTACTATTAAAATAAGTACAGTGTATTGTCCTCTATAGTGATACGCATGAATATATTTCTCCCATTCATGTTGTTATTACCGTCATTTCTTATGCATGGGAATGTGTATTTGTTAAGAACCAGTAAAATGGTACAAGCTACACATGGCTCATTGGTTTGCGTTCTCAGACACCAATAACGTGTTTCATCAAACAGAATCCGTAGTAGATATGCATTTTATTATCAGCCGGTTGCACAATTAAATGCGTAGAGCTCATTGGAACTATTTGAGACACGATACGGTAATTTCAAGTAGTCTCTCTATATATCAATAGTGTTCTCCTATTATATTCAACTTATTAATTCATCATGACCATATATTATAGTAGAATTCTTTTAAATAGAGACCCTGTTTTGTTTTTTTCATTTAATAAATTATACAGGTGTTTGAGCCGAGTTTGCTTTAGGTTTTCGTGAAAACTGACCCAAACCCCAGTATATTTTGGTTATGTACCATCTCCAGCATGGTAAATGTCGCTTTAGCAGTGTTTTTAACATTTCCATTTCTTTGAACGCACCCCAGAACTACACAATGTCAAGCTTGTGCACGTGTTCTTAACTAAATTCGCGTAAACATTCACTTTGATCAGTTAAACACGATGTTAAGTGACCGGAAGTGCACAATGTCAAGTCCGCCCAGGTGTTTCTTCTTCAACACGAAGCCAGTTTCACTCGGCCGTGAGTCCAATTTCAATTCAAGTACGCCCCGTACCAAAATCAGCTTAGTTGAAATGATTTCCTAAACGAGCTGTAATGGGCTTGCTTCTCTGTGAAATACCATTACTTAACGTGTTGTAAATGGCGGAATGCCTTTAACCCTTCCGAACTGGCAATATTTAAAAGTTTTGCTTAGTGTAAAATAAAAATAATCAAACAGCATCCCGCCTACGGTTTCATCTATTGATCACCGTATGTTCACAGCACGCGATGTCTTCAACTGAAAGCTATTGAATTTGTCTTAAAGCATGCTTGACATTGAATGGACTTAAAGATCCAGTAATCAAATTGAACCTTGAAAGGGTTACATAAGTGCCAACGATCAGCTGAACACCCTGTAGGGAAATCGTGCTTGCTGTGTATTCACTGCACCTCATTATTCAATGATGAATATACCAGAAAATAGCCATTAGGCCTCGGCACATCGGTGTAATGGTGCATAAAATGAGTGAACATTAGCTAACATATTTTAACTGATTTTTTTTCTCTCCGTATATTCTATGCAAAAATAAATCATGACATCGTCTGTATTCAGATGCAAGACACTGAAGCAACCATTGGTGCCGCTATTTACTTCAACACTAATATTCTCCGCAGAATATATCTTTGCTTCAACCTTTATATTGGAAACATTTGTGATGTCGCCACACTAAGATACTGAACAAATCATTGGAACTTCTTTTTACCTCAACATTTCTGTTATAAATAAGCCATGCGCTGTGTTGCCACACCAACTTGCAGCTTAAAGGTCTAAACGTTATACGTACCAGAACCCCCTATTTGTTTGAAATTAGTTGTAACCATCTATTGAGCGTCTGGTTATTTGGGAATAGAAGACAAATTGCTACAAGTTGACAGTCCCGTGAGAGTCAAGCTGTATCAAGAGTGTGTAGATGTCTTCTTCCTCGCTGCCCCTTTCGCAAAACTGTCTGTGGATCTTGGTAAAATTTGAGCGGTTCCTTAGCCCAGGAACTGCTCAGGCATTGTCCTGCAGTGGTAAGCTGATCGTCAGTGACAAGCTGTTCAGATGAAAGGGAAAACGTAAGCCAGTGAGCAAATCAACCTTGTAGGAAATCTATGTCAGTAACAGTTATTCGTCTAATCCTGCTTATGGCATAATCAGATGAGATTTGCCTGACCAGAAACAGCTGTTATTGCAAGCATTTGTTCAGATATACATGGAGGAATATGTGTATAAATTACCGTGGCAATGCAGTTATCATCCTTGGTCTGTCAGTACCAGCCGGTGCTCGCAGGTTTACTGCAACATTCAGCGCTATGGATGTTGCGGATTCTTCCTGTCCTTAAAATGACAAACAGTGATAAAAGTGAAACATTCTAGAAAGCGACTCTAAATCGCAATTTAAAAAATATATATATATATATAAATAAAATGTGTATAAATGAAAGCTTTCTCGGTGCTTTAGTGTGTTTATGTATGCAAATAAAACATAATTGAATAAACAGCAGTTATAGTCTATTGAAAAGGAAAAGCTGGAATTAGTAATGTTAACTTTCTAGCGCCGGAAAATGGATTGCTAGGGTTGTATACTCCCCAGGAGTTGAGAATGTGAATGTGTGCACATTGATCCATTGATCGAGGTAGTAGCGTTTCGAGCTTGCATAGGTATAGTTAATAGAAGGTATACGAACATGAATAGACGAATATTAGTGAAAATAGTGGTAAACTCAGAAAGTATAAGACTTATTAAATGTATTATGGTACGTGTTATTAACACGAATAGTTACTGTTCCAACATTCTATTGCACTTTTATTTCTGAGTTTGTTTTCAAAATTTTGAAACATTCCTGATTTGGAACGGTGGCAGAATTTCTGTCCCTTGTTCTTAATACCCTCAAATTACAACATTATGGTTTTATTTGGCATTGCTTTAAGTCAGCCTTGAGATGGAAGCGTAGACATGTGTATTTCAATGTTTTAAACAGTGTAATCCAATTACATCAAGCAGGATTGGCAGAGTCAGATCAGTTGTCGAGCGATATCACCGATGCCTGTCGCCAAGTAGTATTCAACCTCACATAAAATCGCTGATTGGCTGGAATTGCAAATGAAAGACTGCTTTCGTGATGACAGATTCCGGAGCATAATGGTACCGGTGTTAGTCTCGCGTGCTTGCACCTACGATTTCGAGATTTCCATAAAGCAATACAATCGTGTCATCTGGACATCTTGTGGACATCTTGTGGATTTCTTGCGTTTCTAAAAAGACATGTTTGCCTCTGTAGTATACGTATGTTTCATATCATTATTTGGAACGCCCTGTCAGTGAATACCATTTGCACCATCTGTCAATCTCTATTATATATCAGTACAACAATAATGCATTATTGATATGTTTATCCAGACATAAACAACGGAGTACTTTACTGTTCTATTTACTTTTCATATCTGTTCTATTACACACAATATAGCGCATGTCTGCGTCGATTATAGTCGTCCCTCGAGGCAAAAGCCCAGACATGGTATCTTCTTTTATGAAATGAACGGTTCTGAAGTAATTACTCTTACATATATCGTATGTCTTATTCGTGGACTATACATGGCATGCATGTATCTATATAAGGCCTACTATATAAGTATGCTTTGTCATATCGATATTTAATTAGGCCTACTATTCGGTGTTCATCATTTGAGTCTGTTAAAATCCCGTAGAAAGTAATTGGAAATCTATAGGAGCTATAGCTAGATCGTAATACAGTAATGTTTTCATATGCTGATGCTGATCCCGATTTTAATATCGACTGGTGAGAAATACTTGTAATTGAAACAGGACCACTGCTGATCCTTGGATTCGAACCCGAGTTGCTGAACTGTGAGTTCAGCGCTCTACCGACTGAGCCAAAAGGGTAACCCCACTGGCTGAGACCAGTATGACCCAGCACATCACCTAGCATCTTTTAGCTTATATCACATCCATCTACACCCCCCACCCCCCTCGCACGCACACACACACACACACACACACAAGCACGCATGCACGCACACACACACATATACAGACACACACACCACACACACACAAACACACACACAAGCAATATGTCAAAAGTAGACATGTGCAGATATATAACAGAGGGATTTAGTCTTGGCAAGATGGCCAACGTTTCAGCGTTGCAGTCTTCAAAGACCATCCTGCTAGATCCGCCGGATGCTCTGACATAACACAGACCTTAACAGGAATACGCTGACATTCAACCCAGACAGCAAAGGAGAGGAGCACTTCCTTTTAACTACATTATTTTCCGGAAATAGCTCACTTTAGTGTTGTTATATGAGACATTAAATGCCTGGTTGCTGTATTTTTTATAAATTACATATACTATAGGATAACCGCATGAAAGAAATAGGTAATCTTGATGTAATTTTAAAACGAATACTAATTTAATACTAAACGTCTGAGATTGTATATAATGCTGGCCCCGAGATGACGAAACCTTCTTGAGTGCGATGTTATGCTTAACTCAAAGTGTTGTTCACAAGTCTATATAAAAATTGAGCTTGAGCATGAACTTGTACTCAGAAGGTTTCGCAATCTCCAAGGCCCGTATTCTCTAAACTTTATAAGTCCTAAGAAGTATTAATAATTTGCCTAACTGGTTTTCTGCTTATGATAAATTTAGAGGATATCTTTTCTCACTAAGAAGTTCTTAGCTAAGACGTTTCGAGAATATGGGCCCTCTATTTCAGTCTGCCAATGACAATTATCAGTTCGAAGTTCACATTTCAAATAGGTTCACAATAATAGGTTGCGAATAATCACTGTTGTTTTCCAATGTCTTGGCATAACTAGCTACACTCGATTTGTGAAACTGACCCCATTTCTATATGTACATCAATACGTTATTACACCTTTACCATTATCCAGCCGTATCTTCATGAGAGAAATATAGGACATTCTCATCAAGATAAATCTGAATGTATTACGATATTTGTTAGTTTCGTAGACGAGCTACTAACGCATTCTGATACACAGTTATGACCGAATTGTTAGGTCATTATAAAGCATAACTGCAAATAGAGCTGAACCATCTGCTGCCCTGCAAAGCTTTATAGTCCATAGAATCGTCCAGGTTTATCGATTAGACGTGATGTTTCTCAGATAATCTGAAACCCTGGTTTGTTTGTCCTTGTCTCAATAAAAACACTGGATATTCTTATCTAAATTCCCATTACTACTTTGCACTTTTGCGTTTTAGCTATGGTGGGAAGTTTGGTTTCAATAACTCATCCGAGGTCGTACCAAAACCATTATATTGTAGAAAGCAGACATAACATAATATTTATAAAACCTTTCTGTACTCCTAATCTGAGTGTCAATATTATATGAGTCAAGTACAAACACCACAGTTATATTAGTGTGGTGGTGTCGCTGTTGCTCTTGAACAATACTACTACTACTACTACTACTACTACTACTACTACTACTACTACTATTATTATTATTATTATTATTATTATTGTTAATTTTAAATAATAATAAAAAGAACTATTACTATTGTTGTTGTTGTTGTTATTAGTAGCAGTAGTAGAAGAAGTAGTAGTAGTAGTAGTAGTAGTAGTAGTAGTAATAGTAGTAGTAGTGGTGATAATAATAATAAGAAGAAGAATACGAAAACCACCAACAAAACAACAATAATAATAGCAACAACAGCAATACGAACAATATTAACATTTATCACATAACATAGCATGTTTGAGTGCAATAACACCCATGCAATAAATAATAAATATTGCACTAGTGCAAT
>JAUTBV010117122.1:0-5000 GCA_032361325.1 Lepetodrilus fucensis
CTACTACTACTACTACTACTACTACTACTACTACTACTACTACTACTACTATTACTACTACTACTACTACTACTAATGATAATATTTACTAAATTATTTGTTTTAGAAATCGATGCGATTTCTAAAAGGAATCATTTAGTAAATATTATTATTATTTGATCCTAGCAATTGTGTATTCGAATTTATTCGATAACTTCCACAGTCTTTATTAAATATTACGAGTTTCGTTTCACGTGATCTGTGATCCCATCAAGTAAAGTGCTCGTTCACATATTAACATATCAATACTGCTTATAAGTAAATATATCTGTTCTTGGTATCACTTCCAAGTGTGTTGTTACAAACTCACTATTCAACAGGGAAATGGTGCAATGGATATTGTTAATATTGAAGACAGTGAGAGTTTGCAGTAGTTATCGATACTTTGAAATCTCAAAATCAGTTTTACTATGACCGAGTCGTGGAATGTCAAAATCACGAAATTACGAAATTACTATGTCACGCCTTTACTATTGACGAAATCATGAATTCACGTATTCACGTCTTTACTGCGACGAAGTCGTAAAATGTCAAAATCACGAATTCACGAAATCGTTCATTTTCTATGAAGAAGTGGTAGAATGTCGAAATCATGTATTCACGAAATCATTCCTTTACTATGACGAAGTCGTAGAATGTCGAAATCACGAGTTTTCGAAAGCACTTCTTTACTGTGACGAAGTCGTAGAATGTTAAAATCACGAAATCGCGAAATTACGAAGTCATTCCTTTACAATGCCATGGCGAAATCGTAGACTGTCGAATTTACGAAATCACGAAGTCACCCATTTACTATTGCGAAGTCGTAGCATGTCGAAAACTGTCCCTCTGAGCTGCAGTAATACTCCAGCAAATTGAAATATGTGATAAAATGGTTAAATGGGTGTGTGCCGTAATAAAACCAGTGGAATATAACTGGGTTCAGAATGCATATTTATTTGTGTAGTGGCGTGGAAGCGTGTAACAGTGGGGAGTGTAAATTAGATCCACAGCTTTGTTTTAATAGTCATCCTTGAGGAATAGCCAGTGAGTGCATCAATTATATGTAATACTTCATATGATACTTCAAACGATAACAACAAATAAATAAAACATGGACAAAGGCCTTTATACTGTAGATAATAGCACAGTACTGTCATAAATATAATGGTAACATATTCGAGCTTATAGGGATGTTTTTGCATGTTTCAATATTATTCATTTTAAAATAGATTATTTTTCTTTAATGAAACGGGAATTGTCCTACAGTCATTAAGTGATTATTATGTGCTTGCACCATACAACTCTATATATTTATACATTTGATATACATGTTAGAGTGTGAGAATATTTGTTGAACGGGATACAAAGTATCGCAAAGGGTCAAATAACTGGCAATTACTTTCAAACGTTCACAGCCAATTAAAAAGCTCCAGAGAAAGGGTTGAATGCTTTGTGAGAGTAAGAAAGGTGGCCTTATGAAAGAAACGTAAGGTTGGACTTTTGTGACATTCATTCATTGCGAATCTCACCACATACAAGTCGTTGATAATAAAGAGGATGACATTAGCGTATAGCACACAAACACTTTTCTAAATACTAGGCGGGTGTGTTTGTAAAACACACAATGGCCTACTTACGTACAGAAAAGACGAAAGCTACGTTAAACCTACTTTTTTCTTTGAGAACCGTTAGCTGTTTGAAAAGACGTTGCGGTTTTGTATGGATTAGTATGGAATATACATGTAGCCATATTTTCTATTGCCATTATCTTCATATACTTAAGCGGTGTTTGATTGTTGAGAATATGACGTACGATCAAACCTCTTCATCAGCCATACCTGTACTGGTTCTAATAAGAGTCAAACCTGTTTGCCAGTATCCATTACCTGTAATGTATATTTGCTCAGAAGCTATATACGGTACCAGCTAGTACTCTTCTAGTTATCTCGTTATTTAGCGTAGAGTATTACGAATAGGATTTTTTCTTTGAATTATTTTTCTCCGTTAGCCATTTAATGTTGATGTCTTTGCTGATTTGGTATACGAACCATCATCGTTAACTTCTCATTCGTGAAATAATGTGGTGGAGTATCTGAGTATACATGCAGTTCGCCTGTGGATGATCACGTCCGACTGTTTATTAGTAGACATTGGTATTATCCTGTTGTGTGGTGTCATGTTACAGTGCCATCACGTTCAAATACCTCCAGTCAAACCCTATAAGCGGAACCTGTTCTATAGAAACGGATCTATAGGAACAATTAGCACGTCTAGTTTAAGCTAGTTTAAGCCACCACAGATAGATGGACAATCAACGTGTTATCTCCATTATATTTCTTTTTTTTGTTTTGCAATTCATGGTTTTTTTTCAAAATTAGAAGCGGCAGTGTTAACTTACGATACTAATACCATTATTAACTGTGACATATCTATATATAAATGGCATTATCGCGTCAATTACAAAAAGGACAATGAACTGACACTTTGCTCATTGGCACAGCTGGTCTGTCAACGTGACAATGAAGGAAATAATTCATCATCCAACGGAACATTACTGCACATACCATTGTTACATGACTGCTAATAGCAATATGATAGTGTATTGAACTGAATTATGGTATTGTACATGGTGAAGATGGATTCAGAGCGATTTGATCATGCTTGTGTTAGTTTTGAATTCCAATGTATGTGAAAGTTCAATTCAGTGTAGAAAGTGGCAGCATGTTGGTGACATATGGGAGCGAGGAAAAAACAACCCCACATATCCAATGAACGAATAAGTTGATGTTAATGAGTTTTCTAACAAACATAGTTGTTACATCCATTTTGTTCATTGCTAGTTATTAACGGTTTACTGTCTCAAGTATAATTGTATTAGTCATAAAGTGTTCACGAAGTGTTCATATACTAATAATGCATTATTATTTCTGACAATACATGCCCGAGAAGGTGTGTTTGATGGCATTACATGCTTGAACACATTCAATTAATTTAGAAGCCAAAACTCTGATAGTTGGGCACCTACAACTTTGCTCACTGTATGAAAGTCTATCTACCATCAGTGCAAATGTTTCGTGGAATAGAATGGCAAAGCAGTTATCATCCTTCGTCTTTTCAGTACCAGCCGGTGCTCGCAGAATTACTGCAACATTCAGCTCTACGGATGTTACGGGTTTCCGTCTTCGTGATGTTTGTGAAATAATCTAGAAAGCGACCCTAAATCCCAATTAAAAAAATTAAAATAATAAAAAAGACATTAAATATGAGAAAGAGAAACATGTTGGCTCGCTACGAAGAATTAATGGGAATTCTTGGTGTTGATTTCGGAACAAGATTCTTCTTTCCAGTATTCTTCTGACGACGCCATCCCTTCCTTTCCCCTCTCTCTCTCCCCCCTCTCTCTTTCTCTCTCCCTCTCCCTCTCTCACTCTCTCTCACTCTCTCTCTCTCTCTCTATCCCCCAACACCCCCTTCAACCCCTTACACCTCCTAGTCACGTCGTCCACACATCTGTCACGTTGTGCCACCTATTCCGGTGCTAACTGCATTTCATTTGGCCATAATTTGAGCGCAAATGGCCTGCCAGCTCATGGTAACGCTACGAGCCTCTCCGCCGAAGTACTGGCTTCGGAGACTGGGTTAGTGCCACGCTAAATTGTTCCCCATTTGATGATAAGAGGCCAAATTGACAAGCGCTCATGGGATACCGTTGCTTGAGGCTACTAGACCAGGTTTCTCCATGCTGTTCACAGCGGGACTCCAGAAGGAAGACCTTATTAAATGCTTTCAGGTTCAGCAGATTTCAAACCATGTTGATTTCTTTCGTCCAAATTTGATTTCCATAGCAAATTGTATTTTCTTTGCAATTCAAAAATAATAGTTGACTCATATTTACGAAGGTAAATTGGGCATGTGGGTTTTGTTTAACCCGAATTGACTGACGTCGCTACATTAGAGTGGAGAAGCTATAGGAATGGAAAAGCGAATTAGAACGTAATTCAGGATTTGGTGACATAACATTCCGCTAATTAAGAAACTAATAATAATATGAAGACCGTTTCCTTAATGATGCTCAGTTGATATCTGACGTATAGTATGAAACTAATATTGTGTCGCATCTGTGGCCATATCAAAGTGTGCTGAGCAAAGAAAGCATATGATCAAGTTTACCTAAATATTTCATTACATACATGAAATAACAAGATAGGAATAATTCTGACCATATGTTCGTATATTCATGACAACATCGGATATACTAGACTAAGTATTAAACAGGTAAAGTGTGCATGTAGAAGACACTATAACTTACTGGTAAATATGTTTAACCCCACATATGCGGCTGATTAATACATAATCTAGTTATGTTGTAATTTGAACTAGTTTTACATGATAATGCTATTATAACATAGTCAATAAAAATCGAATAGCATTAGATATCGACACGAAACGTAGACTCTAAATGTGATTTATTATGTATCATATGTTGTGGTATCACGTGTATATGATCATTTGTAAATACATTTGGTCAATGAAAGAGATATATTAAATATATTAAGATAGTTTAGTAGCATGTTGTCTATGGCAATATAAATATTAACCCTTCGATCGAGGTCATACATCTTGTGAAGACCAAATAACCAATGATTATTACCAATGGTTATATAATAGTCATGTGAATATTCTGTCGTTATTCTCGCACCTGAGACATCGGAAAGCTAAAACGACGAAATAACACTTCTCTGAAGTACACTATTTTTATTATTTTTGTTGGCTTTCGTCGTTTTAACTTTCCGATGTCGCAGGTGCGAGAATAACGACAGAAGTCCTCAATATTCACATGACGCGTCCTACAGAAACGAACGTGGCAATTTTCTTGTCATACAAACACATATAAACACAATGTTACACCGGCTTCGACAGCTTGGCAATCAACCATGGCAAGTTCAGAGCTATATAATCGTTCAATTAGTCTTTTCTAG
>JAUTBV010117122.1:7500-12500 GCA_032361325.1 Lepetodrilus fucensis
ATGGTGACCACGGTTCGACTAACCAAATCATCCGCTAGAAATATGATAATACTAGGAATAGACCACATGCAGCAGTCTATTTAGTTATTTATAAATATCCTGGTATTCGTATTTCAGGTAGAACCTAATTACCAAAATAAAACTATGCCGTTTTCGAGATCTAAATTCATAATGATGCTACTTTTACCTAGTCATACACGCCACTACAACATAGATAGTTATCCTTTATATGCAATATGGTGATGATTAAGGCATGGTATCAAAATATATATCACATTCATCAGTTTTATGGATAAATAATACATTGGACGATTTTATTGGTTCCTTACAAGGCCTCCACTTTCCCACGGCGATTCATTCATAACAAGCTACTACACATAAACTACAAACATTATTTTTAAACGTAAATAATATAGCTAATTAAATGATTTATTGGAGCCTACCTCGTAAATCTGAACCAATTATGACACGTCTGTCAGTCAAGTGGTCGAACAAAACGATTTCCATGTTACGAAATTCGGATGCAATTTATTTTACGGTTGGTATGGTTATTCATAAGCTACTAGTAACTTCAGTGTGTGTTGACTATCGATAGCCATGTTACCATGTATTACTTGATCTCCGTCAGTACACCTACTACGTATGTACTTGTTTCGGAAAATGAATGTTACACTTGTTCAAATTTCAATAAATATAGTGTTTATAAATGTCACATAGGTTTCCTTTTACAACAGAGGCAAACTGGTTTGTATAATTCTGTTAAATTAAATTTAACTTTTCAAATTGTAATTGTCAAAAGTTTCACAGACGCGTATAGCTGAAAGCATGGACCAGTAGAGTTGCATTAAGCAACAACACCACTAACTCTTTATACTAACACTATTCTCTGCCTTCATTAAAATGGTATGCCTGAGACGATGTTAGTATGATGATGATACTTGTCGTCCACTGGAGAACTGGAGAACTGGAGATTCTGTAACACTACGAGAGTTTCATAAGCCCACTTTCTCCACCAATGTTTACGACACATATTTTCAAACTTGTCAATATGTCAGTTCAATAGTGGACTTAAATCGTAATATACAATTCTTGGTTGATATGGACATGTTTTCGATTGACAGTTTTAATTATTGACAGAGTACCACAGGTTTATCCTGACACGGGACCAAACCTGTGATCTTTTCTACAAGACAGCAATGAAGTTCTCTGATAGCTTCGATATGGGTATGAAATCGAGAAGCGAACCCTCTTAGGCATTGGCAACCTCCGCGGCCCTTTCTCTCATAAACTGTCAGAGAATATCGTGCACAATATCTGATAAAAAAATTTGAAATAAATCTTCATCTCTGTTGAAATCGAGCGATAGCCTCATCTTCTAATAAGCCATACATCAGAACAGAAAGCCGACGGTCCTAATTAGCCTAGCGGGTTCCCTTATGCACTTCTAAATTAGGGAACGATAAAGGACCGCGATTTAGCTGGGTCCCATCGGAGATATTTTAGAAGGGTCCTCAGAGGAGGCGGATGAACCCAATATTTCATCTTCAATAAGCCTGTTACTTCGTGCCGCGGCCTCTCTTGGCTTTTTGGCAGAGGAAATTGACAAATATATCGGCCTGACGTACCACGAACCACACCGCTGTGCTGCGTCGCTTGAAATACTTCAGAAGATTTGTCATTTTCAAATGTAACGATTTGCAGAAATTACTGACATATCAGTGCAGATTATGATGTATGTTGTGGCTTCGTTAGGTAGGACGCCAGAATGAAGCATTCGTTAACGTTATTGATTTTCTTTCATAATCGGTGAAAGCATTAAACCGTAATTCATCTCTATCGTGCAGCATAACATACTGTAGGTCTAGAACTTATAAAACACTCTGAACTTCACGTTATAACCTCTTCAATATGTGTGTCCTATTCGAAGCATGGAATATTGTTGTCCTCATTATGCTGGGTAGCCAGTGTTATCAAAAAGAACACCAATGCCAGTATTATCCAAGATTTGTGCGGGAGCTTCTTTCGTTTAATAATAATATACTCTCTCCCGGGAACGGCTGTCTACTTCTTTGACATATATATTCTGGCAACTAAGCTTTCATATAAGCGCTACTGCTGATGTCAGTAGATTATGATTGAACAGGTACTAACATAAAATAACAACCAGTGTCTTCTAATACCACTATTGTGTTGAAACACCGAGATGAGCTTCTAATAATATAGTCTCATTACTGCAATGTGTAATTGCTCCTTATCGATCACGAAGAGAATAACCATAACAAACGCAATGTAAATAGCATAATCATAAGTCACATTTTAAAGCAGGTATCGTGCGCAGATTGTAACAAATAATTAGATAAGTAATCTTCAGCATAGTAATACCAAAAACAAATTAAAAAAATATATTTGTTCTTTTCAGCATAATAATGTTTAGTTATCAATAGGCTTCATTCTTAAATGGTTTCGAGATTTACTTTGTTCATGAAATTTCTCCGTTCTACGAATTTAACAGTCAAAACATTGTAGGTCTACATGTTGATTCTCAGAACGTGTTTTAACTTATATTTAAATATAGTCTTCATGTTCAGAAAGTGTATATGTCTGTCAATGAAGATTATTTACCTTATCCAATAATAAATATAATTTCATAAAGTAGATATATTAACGTAACTATTAATTATGGTATTATCGTGTGTGTGTATGTGTGTGTGTGTGTGTGCGCGCGCGCGTGCGCGTGTGTGTGTGTGCGCGCACGCACGTACGTGTGTATGATAGAAATATACTTTTCTGTGTTAGTTATGAAATGAAACGAAACGTAAATAGCCTTTAAGCTATGGATGTCGTTTGGTGTAACATGTAGTATGTAGAATAATAGTGCAGCCAGAAGATAAACGTCTTTTCAATTTAATCCATTGCTTCCAGGCAAACATTGGCCGCCAATTGACAACCTACCAAAGTTCAAATATAAAAGTTGTTTCTGTACCTAATGATACCGTCGTAAATTGTTTGTTTGAATGAGAAAACAAAGCCAGTTTTAAAAGTAAGATCGTTAACATTTAGAACTTATCCCATGGGAAAGCAGTAAGTTATAAATTTTATATTTCGATATATTCCCATCTGAGCCTTAAGCTAACGTCTGAAATTTCAGAGATAAATTCTTTAATATAAACAAACCATGCGAAACAATGTTATAAATCCGTGTCGCCTTCAAGAACTACCACGTGTAAATTATTCAGCTAAAGTATTCAGTTAACGGGGAATTATTCTATTTGAAACAAGATAGTTCATGCATTTTCTTCAACTATAGTCATACATAATGAGCAATGTTGAAAGTTTATTGGCAACGCAGGATTCGTGGTCGAGCGCTTCAATCAAAACAAAAGATCATATCGATTAACCAAATGTTGATCTGTCGTGTCTAGAATTTAGATTGGTCAAGGCCAGATATTGATCGGTCTTCTCCACTGACCACGCGGCGTTGAAGACAGTCAATTCAGCAACGAAGTCAATGCATATAGACATCAACATAGCAAATGTATACATGCACAAAACAACACTTAATGCACATGCCCTCTTCATCATCTATATTGCATGATCGTTGCCATATCTCTTGTCAATTTTACTAATGTGCTTAGCCACGCGTTCAATTTTAATATTTTTAGTAATCAATACGTGCTTTCCGGAGTACGTGTTATTTTATTAAAAATCATTAATAATAAAATAAGGTTTGAATAAAGGACTATCGTTTCTAAAGGAAACGTACCGTTGTCAGATGATCAGTGTTGTACATGTAGTAGGCTATCTTATACACGTATTTGGACTATGCATTGTAACATATTCAGTTATATATCTAAATGCCTTTAACAGATTAATATATCTATAAAATACATCATTTGTTAATTAATTACGTCCTTCGTATTTTTAAACGTAATATTCATATATGTACTACATTACAAATGTTTTCTGATCATGAGATGATAGTTGAAAATCTGCACACCAGTATATTATTTACTTTTGTATAAAACGTATGGTTTATTTACTATATGTATTATATAAAATCGTAACATCGTGAGATGTTGTAAAGCAAAACAAACTGAACTATTTGAGAAATCAGTCGTGGTAATATATTCACGGTTTTCTCTTTACCACAGAATAATATCGGTGTCATGGCTATCCTCACTTTATTCAACGTGACATTATATATGAATATATTTTCCAAGCCGATGCAACCAGCGATTGTTTAGACTATCATGTCATTCGCCAATGAATATTTGATAAATCGACATTCATTTGTTAATTATATGGGTTGGCGCACTTTGCCCATGCGACGGGAATATGGTGTGGAGATAGAAAATTGTGACAGTTTATGAATATTTCATCACATTTCACACCAAATGTCATACGTGGTCCCACCTGTCTGAGAGTCTGTTAAAGTAAATTTATTTGGGGTGCATCAATCATTAAATCATTTAATCTTGCTAATTGTATTCCAAGACCTTTAAATGTCATGTATTCCATTTTTTTCTCCAGTTATGATATTCACCTATTCATATAATGATTTACATAAAATTAAATTGTTTGATTCAGAATGTGTTGCGTTCATATTAATGAATTATATATGCATTCCCGTTCCCTTATAATGCATTGAAACCACAATTAATTAGCAAATTGTTGGTCTGTGTAGTTGTATCCGCTTTTAATAACTGCTTGCTAATCTGCTATATAATATATTGAGTAATTTCCCGTGATTTCATGCCTGCAAATCTGTATAACTTACAGAACACGTAAGAAAACGAAACAATCGATGCACCAGCAATATATGATCACAATGAAATACATACCATAACACTGAAAGTATTAGATGTACAATTTTCTGGCATTATAAACGTAGGCGTTCTAGACGAAAAACGACACGGAGCATAGTGCAATTATCTACTTGGTTCTCGCCCACAAGCATAGACTTACTTCTCACTTCATGAGCGTATTCGTCAACTGTCAAA
>JAUTBV010117133.1:0-13499 GCA_032361325.1 Lepetodrilus fucensis
GACTAAGTACATCAGTAAATAACAACTTTTGGGTGGATAAATCAAGCGTAATTAGTCTCAGATCGAAATGTGTTTGTTCACTCTACAGGTCTACCAGCTGTGATATTATGCCTTTAAATGTGTATATTACATGTATAAGAATACTAATTTAAATTATTTGTTTGGAACCTTACATCATAAATATAATCATAATTATAATGCCTAACAAATTAATCATAAAACAGTGTTGTTGTGAGTGTGCATGCAGCATGGATCATGAGAAATTGACTATAGCTCTGTTTGGAGCTGTCAATATCAACTGCAGCATGGCAACTTGTAACACTAGCTAATAAAACTTGTGAAAGTTAGAAAACATTATACATGTTATACCTGCCTGGATCATTAGATACTCAATTCACATTCAACATTCCTGTGTGACACATACGAGGTAAGATAATGTGTTTTGTCATAGTTTAGTGGCTTCAGGACAATGCCAGTTGCCTTCAGCATGGAGAGAGTTAAAATAATGAAACATTCTGATGCAGTTCCCATGTTATTACATTATTAGTATTATTACATACATTGTGGCAATTAGTCAATAGATGATTCAACTTAGAGAGCACAATTAAACTGCTGTGATGTGTTTAACCCTATCCATGCTGAAGGCAACCAGAGATGTCATAAAGGGCTGTACCTGTGTCTAATCCAGCAGGGAGAGGGATAAAGAAAGGTGATGTGCAAATTATAGAACAATATTTATAACCAGTTAAAAAATCTGGTGGTCATCATCGGTCTTCTATGTGTTATCTCTAAAGGTTGTAACTTCAATATTTGACATGCTTGAAGTTGTACATTAGTTCTGTATTTGAAAGTGCACATATTTAGCAATAGATGCAACTCTAAAGGAAAATCACTTGGAAGAGTGATTGTGCAACTGATATTTCTTGATGTTGCAGCAAGTATCTTTCACCCATACGCAACCACTTGAAAGAGATAGACATGTTAAATATGCAATACTTTCCTCTCTCCTCACACCAACACATTGTCATGAATAGTGACCAACATGTCCTACATTCCTGCCTATCAGTTCTCACACTAGTCACAGACATGCCTACAATACACCTCTCAGAGGTGCACAGTGGAAATAGCAAGAAGCATAATATTCTTGTCAAGTGCACCAACTACCTAATGCATAGGCCTACATGAGCTGCATTGGGGGTTTAAGATAGTAACAGTACAGTTTCTAAACAGTAAAATAAACACCCTGAATCTCTAGAGGTCATCAGTGTCTTGCAGGAAATTAAGTAAGTTGTTTGTGGTGTAAGATCATCTACGATCTGACACCGGGATTAGGAAACTTTCTGAGTAAGATTTAATGCTCAAGCTCAAATTTTATATGAGGATGTTTGACAACATTTAATTTTGAGTTGAGAATGAAATCGAACTCATAAACATCTTGTAATCTCAGTACCAGTTCTTTAGGTTTATACAATATGAATTTTGGGTTTGTCACTTAAGATAACTTAGCCATCAATCAATGCACATTATGAGCACGCTTTCGAGCAGGGATTTGGCAAAATATAAATCTGCACATTATATTCTCTTAAACCTCATCAGTTTCTTATAACCAGTCTAAAAAAATATATATATAAAAAAAATACAACGGTAAATATGTCCACATCACTTACCTAAAGGAATGGAAATAACACAGGAATATCACTGCCCTAAAAATAACTCAGAAATCCACAGAATGTGTGCAGATGTATATAGCTCACACCCCCAAAATAACAGCGGTGCCACTTCAGAAGGCTTTAAAACTTTGCAAAGGCTCTAAAAGCTGACCCTGTTCATCCAAGCATGCCTGTGTTGTGACTATGACCAAGCTGTACCAGTAGTCAGCCTGTGGTATCAGTTACCTTCCTATGCAGATACCTCCGCAAATCACTTGTACATATACCGGTCCTCCATGTGGTTAGTTGGATCACCAACACCAGTTCAACAGGTCTTCAACTTCCATAAACGATAAAAACCCATTTGCCCTGTATTCACTGCTGTCCATGCAGTGAATATTTCATTCATGTGTAGTCATGTAGTTGTGTAGTTGTGACTCCTACTGTGAACTAAGCTGGAGATCCAAATACATAACTTGACTGTCCTCATGTCCATAAATGTCAACATTTCAAACTTTGCATGTCCTTGTTGTTCTCAAATTATACACTTCTTGCACCTTTGTCATAATGCATTAAATATCCCTTCAACATCAAGAAACTCATGAATCATAACTGCCACCAAATATTAGCGATAATCCAATATTTTAAATTTTGCATTTCAGTGTTGTTCTCAAATGATATGCTTCTTGTACATGTACCATTGTCATAATGCATAAAAACTTAAATATCCCTTCAACATAAAGAAAACCTTGAATCATTATAGTCACCAATCCTATATGATATTCCAATAACTTAGACTGCACATTTCCTTCTCAAATTCCACTATTTTTAACTTTGCATTTCCAAGAAATCAATACTAGTAAGTATGCACACTATTTCTATCATGCTTTGGTGAAAATTGTTCTATAATCTAACATTGAAAACTTTGCATGTCCTTGTTATTCTCAAAGTATGTATGCCTCTTGTATCATTGACATAATGCATTAAAAATCCCTTCAACATCGACATATCCATTAATCATAATCTGATAATTGCCACTATTTTAGTACATTTCAGCCAACTGGTTCCAGTGTTCGAAAAAGAGCCCATCCGCACGCCCGCGATGGGTTATTTTCAGTGACGACTGGTAACATTTTATCCTTGCACGCCCACATGTCGTGTTATTTTTTGTTTATTTTTCAAGATGTATATCATCGATCACTGACCAACATGTATGAAGACGGGTAACTTCTCAGACTTACCAGTCCTCATGTCTGGCAGTGAAATTGCTGGAGTTTTATACACTGCTGGTTCATGTAAACTTCAAATTCTAGTGCCTTAACCTCCTCGCTGCTGTGGGCATATCTATATATCCCAAACACATCTCAGGAGGGAGAAGGTTAAACAGGGAGTTGAGAAGGTGAAATAAGTACATATTGATCCATTGACCAGGGAAATAATGTAGCACTATGAGAAATCTTTCAAGTACGGATTTCAGCACAACATAATCACACAATATTATTATATCAAGTGTAAATTCAGCCCATTTCAGGCCAGCTCAACATGAATACACATCGTAGAAATACGTTGTGAGGATGCTTCAAGCGTATGTACTTACTGGACATGTGCTAGTTCTGTCAAAGCCGGGCTGACCTTGTTCCAGTGGTCAAAGAGTCCTCTCCCTCAACACAAGTATTAATCTCTTTCAACTGATCAATCCCCTGCAACTGATCAATGAACGATGCCGTAAGATCAACGAACGATGCCGTAAGATCAATGAACAATGCTGTAAGCGCAAGTGTGATCGGTAATAACAGTCCAGAGCCTCTCCAACCTCAAACACATTCCTGGACCAGCTCCGATTGAAGAAACTCAGCAATGTAAATATGTGACCAAATTCAGCACAGCACACAGTGCTATTTATATCTATATCCCTCCAGCACTGGAGAGATCTCTCCTGACTTAGTGTACTACTACAGCAGTTGAGTATAACACTGGGATATGCAGGCGTGTACTGCCTGTACTGTAGTAGAAGGAAGGATGGATGGATGGCCTACACAAGACTTGGTCGCAGACACCAACCACTTCCACGTGGGAATTGAAGGCAGACTGGAGCCATTGTAACGTGTAGTGTGGCAGCTTTGGGCTGCATACTTCCCAGGGAGTTGAGAAGGAAAATGAGAGCACAAACTGATCCGGTGATTGGGATAATAATGTAGCGCTATGAGCATGCATTCTAGCATGGCAGCTTGGGTTGTATACTTCCCAGGGAGTTGAGAAGGGAAATGTGAGTGCACTGATCCAGTGATTGGGAAAATAATGTAGCACTATGAAAATGCATGTGTGTGGATGTGGAGCGACATACATGCACATATTATTGTTATTATTATATTATTATTAATACTATTATTTGTATTATTATTTGTTATTATTATTATTACCAGTTTGATGTTGTCATAATTATGTATCATACAATCCCAAACAGAATTCTATGTAGTCTATGCCAGTACCAAATTGACGTACTGTATCAAATATTGTATTCATCATGATATATCACCAGTTGGAAATCCTTTAAATAGTACCAGTAGACTCATAACTTCTTCTTTTTTAGTACTAGTAACAGTATGGCTAGTTTTTTCATACTTTTGTTGTTATTTATCATGTACCTTTCATGGTTGGTAAATTTTCTAGAAAGTTCTAACATAAGTAGGGCA
Source organism: Lepetodrilus fucensis (assembly GCA_032361325.1). Lineage (NCBI taxonomy): Eukaryota > Metazoa > Mollusca > Gastropoda > Lepetellida > Lepetodrilidae > Lepetodrilus > Lepetodrilus fucensis. The sequence continues at coordinate 4,343 of JAUTBV010117133.1, forward strand.
CAGGTTTTTCTCTTACATCAAAGCCTGCATATTGAATCCTCTGGAAGCATATGACCCCTATTTGACTCTGTCTTGAAGGGTCAACTATTTAAATTGAGCAAGACCAATAGCATTGAGTGCCAATTTGTGTTGTAATTTATCTTTGAGGGTCATTTTGACTCCACACTCTGCCAGTATTGAGAGAACCCTGGGCAAGACAATGAATATGAAATATTAAATGAATAGGTTTGGTGTATTAACATGATTAAGAGCAAATGTAAACTAGATATTCACATCAGAAAACTTTTCTTAGATAATAATCCCAAGACATTGATGTACACTTTGACAGTAAAAACAATAATACATAATTATATAATGGTGGCCAGGGGCATCTATTCTTGAAACATTCTTGTGATCTTCAATCTTCTTAGCCTAAAAACTTGTGAAACATTTCAATAGACCTACTATATGAATCTTTAAGATTGTCGTATGATCGTGAGAATGTTTCGAGAATATGCCTCCAGGGCGATTAGCCAGCAAATGGATATTTCATTCACAGTACAAAAATAGCCACCTGTTTTCCCCCCATCATCAAAAGCTCATTAAAAACCATAGCTAAGCTCTAAAACACTGTGGCAATCTAATCACCCACTCCTCCAAAAAAACACTCTTTCCAATAAAAATAAACACAAAAACGATTAAAAATACTACTAATTATTAACTGCTCTAGTTTGGGCTCATCTCCAAGCTGGTACAGATTCAAGATGTAGTCTGGATTCAGGTTCTGTATGAAAATGCCCCAAGTGCTGCCCCAAAGGGAGTAATTCTTCATAAAATGTGAGATGTTTTCTCAAGCATTGCCATCCCTCACTATAAGCCAACCACCTCCCCAGATGTTACAGGTGTACACTCATCCAGAGTGTGTCAACCAGATAATCAGGCATCCACTGCAACAGCTGTCATCATCAGACCATCAGATCCCATGCAACATTGCATGCCCCATGAATGAGTGGCCTTATAAAGAGGCGCACTGGGATCTCATCAGTGGTCTGCTACAAAGCTGACAGAAGATGAGATCTATAAATAGGTCACCCATCAATTGATTGGCAGGCTATAAATGAAAGCCATGATGTGGGGCTCAGAATCTGAGGGGCTCAGCATCAGTTGTTTGTAGACATGCAATGTCAACGAACCGAATCGGAAGCATCTCCGGTTCCAAGATGCTCATGATCTGACAAGTCATATGAATGTCACACCATTTAATATCTCTGACACATGAGACAAGACTGTCATGATGATACTGTCACTGCTTTGCTTTTCAAGGTCAACCAAGACCCCTATCCACAGACTGATCATAGCCTATAATTCCATGTTAATGCATACCAGTTAGAACTAACTAGCGCTACGATCCTTCTGTGGAATGGTCCACAGAAGATCCTTCTGTGGACCAGGGTCCTGAGAAATAACACTTCACCCCATGGATCCAGTTCCACCGAATGGTCCTAGTGTTACGAGAAGAGCATAGTTCGATATGCACGCATAGGAGTTGAGACTCTCATAACGCTACCATTGTTTTGTGTAACGGCACCCAGTACAAACTTAGCCAATGCCACGAATACCAGTGGAGGTGAATGGGTTGGCTGTCATGATCCTCCTCCCCCTCCTCCTCTTCATCTCATCATGTGGTGGGTGGGTGGGGAATGAATTCCCCCCTTAATTTCTCCAAGTGCTGATACTTAGGCTTAGACACTGGGAGGTCCACCCTGGTCCTCTAGGTTGCTATGGTTACAGGGACAAATTACTACTGAACAATGAAATTGTTAAATGATGAGTAAATACTTTAATATCATTGACCGGGGTAAGAATGTATATGTAGTGCTATGGGCAAGCTTTCAAGCATGGATTTAGCAGCAATTATATATATATATATATATATATATATCAGAAAGGTGAGCCCTTTAATTGACAGTTGTCATGGAGACATGTATTTGTTTGGGGGTTACAAGATGTATATGTATATACTGCCTGTACTACTGATTACTACATTCATATAAATTGGTATATTAAATATTAAATTTGTGTACAATTACAGATAGTGAGCGATTTGTTGCTGAAAAACACAGCGGAAATCTGTCAGGTAAACATGCCGACATAATATACATGTGCAATTAAGTCCATTGAAACTGCTTAATATTTGTTTGTCTTTTGAGGGAATCTGGACATCAGCCGACTGCATGATATGTAATAATACACATACAACAATACAAACAACACTAGAAAGTGAACGCCCGTCTACATGGTGTGAAGAGGAAATGTCACATGAGCGGCCTCTTTACACAAAGGTGCAGGCACGCTGGTGAAGTACGCCCACCCACTGTTAGCTGCTGTGGCTGCGAGTGGGTCACAACTCCCACAACTCTGCCACAACTCATACTACACCAGTGGGGAACAAGTCTTTCAGGTGCGGCCTTGTAATGTACCGAGCCGCCGGACTTCTGTTGGCTGGGGGTCACCAGCGGACTTCTGTTGGCTGGGGGTCACGTACAGGTCTGACACACCCATGGACATGGCCTGACAGATGAATGACCATGATTGCACTGGACAGGGAATGTTGAGCCGCCCTGCAGTGGGCCCATTGAAAGGGAGTGGACCCATTGCCCACCAGTGGACCCAATGAAATGGGGTCTGTGTCAACATGGTCAAAGATGCATGTCACAAAGGAAGGAATTTGCTGGAGAAGCATGTCACATTGACCGGTATTGACACTTGTGTCATACTGTACTGAGACTTGTGTCACACTGTATGACACTAATTGTGTCACACTACATCAACACTTGTGTAACACTAGAATGACACTCGTCACACTGTATGGATATTTCTGTGACATTGTACTGAGTCATTGTACTACATTGTTCTACCAAAAGAAAATGAAATAGATAATTATTTCTAGAGTAACTAGAGTAATTCAAGTATCTACATCAGCAGCATAAGACAAGCGTAACTTGAAAGCTATACTATAATGAATAAAAACACTACTCCATTGTATCCCTTTTAAAGCTTTGTTGCGTAATAAAACAAGACTAAAAGTTCCTGAGGAACACAATCATGAGGAACACAATCATGAGTGAACACAATCATGAGGAACATAAAAGTGTGGAGACTAATGCTAGTTAGTCTCAGCTGTGTAATAGTCCAACAACAATATTAATTACCGTATTTCTTTTCATAGTTTGCCCAATATCAAAGATAATGAAAATACCTGTACTAGTGTGATCAAAGTCCAATAATCCTATGACAAAACTATTGCTTACAGACCATGACTAGTCTGTACATACTTGTGAAGTTGGCAACAGATCAACATTATGAGGTGAACATGCATTGTTTGGTTGACCCAGTGCTATAAATATGTATATGCAGGTTCCCAGTATACATGGTATAGACTATGTGACACCTCACCACCACTGTACAAACTTTTCCTGTCTTAATTTTCCTGTCCTGATCAGAAATAGATATGCACCTCACACTACCGTACTGAATTAATCACCACAAATACAAGATCAGGTTACAGTTACAGGTAAGGCCGTAGTTATTTGATTCCATGGCTCACAGATTTGTGTGTGATACTTTTGCGTTGGTGGGGCAGGGTAGGGTAGTCGAAAATACAAATACATAAATATTTTGACAAATCAGTTGAATGTTCAATGATTGTTAATAATACATACAGATTGTCATGACAGATTGTGCCATCACCATTTTTTATATAATTTTCTAATGACTGTTCAGCGGGATACAATTTACAAATAATAATTTTTATTTCTAAAAATGAAAAAAAAAAATCATATTGATTGATTGGTAAACCAGGAAATCAAGTAACTACGTGGTGTGTGTATACATGACTAGACAAACCAGAAACATGTATGAAAATGTAGGCACTATCTGAGCTGTTCCATATAGGATTGATCAGAGTTCAAACATAACTGAGTGATAACTGTGATGACAACTCCAATCAATAGCTCTGACGAAGTATGTATGTAAAAAAACAACAACCTGGCACTGACTGCACACAGAGTAGAGCCCCATTTGGCAGTTGTTGGTTGATATACTGCAAGATAAGCCCTGTGTGCATGTCAAGAAAATAATCCTCTTGCTCATATATACTTACATGTATGCATCTAAATATCACTTTCCGAGTTGTGTAAGTTTACTGTAGCGTGCAACGGTGACCTGCGACCTCAGTGATCAAGAAAAGATGGTTTGGATATGTGGATTCTATAGTACCAGTAATGACAGAAATAGAATAGAAATTTTGATTTTTTTTTTTTTAATGCATTTCCAAAGTATGGCAGCTTGATGTCAAGTAATTAATAATATATATTGTTAATGAAGTACTACCTACCTAGGATTTCATCAAATTCAATCCACTGTTCATTTAATCAAATACTTTACTGAAGGAAAATTGAAGAATGTTTGTTAGCTATAGGGCTCTAGACTATAACCATATGCCCAAAATACATACTGTAGGCATGTTAAATTACAAGTGCAATTACGAACAACCTACTTTTCAACATTTAGAACCTTTGGTGCCTTTGCTACTTGCCTTGTGGGCAAATAATTCAGAATGTTAGTCTGGAGCATTCTTCTGAGTTATCTACAGTATGAAGTTCCAAGAACCTTTCATGAAACATGTACCACTGAGACTGCACACATACACTTACAAAGACAGGAAACCGGTTCTATGTGACCCAGGACAGCAAAATGATGTTGCTTCCCTCCACCGACATAAGGAACCACACAGATACTGCTATAAACATGATTATTTACTGTTAACCATTGAGCAGCAACAGGTGGTTTCAGGCTCACATTAATATATTGATTGCTTCGTTATTACATAACGGTATTTTCAGAGTTATACCTGGCTTGTTAGTACCATAAACTGATATTGATTTTCACAAGACAAAAATTACTTTCTGTCTTACAACCTTGAACTATAGTGCAGTTAGCATGAATAATCCTGAACTTAGGTTAATTAACATGCTGAAAGTGGATCCAAACTTTAGCCATCAAACACTGCAACATCCTCAGGGATCAAAATTAACACTAGTCTGCTAGCCTAGGCCATTTCTCCCAATGCTAAAGGTTTCCTAAGGGCTGGTAGAAATTCATAACATTTGGTTATTTATATCACTATTCAGACTAGTAAGTTTAAAAGTTAGTTTCTATAGTTGCATATATATACAGAAAGTTTTGAAGAATAATGTCATGCTGAAGCTCAAATTTGTATATGGGGATACTGGTATATGAACAAAACCTGAGTTGAGCATGAAATAAAACAAATGTTTCTTAATCTTGGGGCCTGTATGCTCAGTAAATTAAACTATATCGATTTTGTTTACCTGTCCTGAAAAACTCTGAAAACCTCCCCCCTTCCGTCTTTAGCACATGTAAATATCCAGAGACTGCGTTGACCGAGAGCATAACACACTGCACAAAAAGTATACTACAACTTCCTCCGTTCTGCACACACCCACACATACAACAGGGCTTGAACCTGGTCCCAGTGTGAATCTAGGCGTTTGTCACTATACTGGGAGTGCAGTCTGATCTAGGCTCTCCTCACTATACTACAAATGACCAGAGCCAGTGGAGCAGTGAGTCAGCCTACAGAACACAATAGAGAACCTCCGCGGGGCCCCCCCACATTCCAGATGTGGACCACTGAATCAATGTGCTTCAAGGTCTGCTCTACTGGGTCCATTCCTATAATGCTGCATACAGGTGTGGATTATAATATAGGTTAGGAATACTTTGTCTTTCTGCTACATGCAGGGACTTTATAATAATTGAATGAATGAATGAATGAATGAATTAATTAATTAATTTATGTTCTTTATTTCCTCCATTTATATACGGAGAGTATACATGAAATACACGTATAATAAAAGAAGTGTGTACTATTGTACAGTGGTTACAGAATTACACAATTCCTATAATGCTGCATACAGGTGTGGTTTATAATATAGGTTAGGATATACTATGTCTTTCTGCTACATGCAGGGGCTTTATATATATACACGATAGTACTAGCAGACACGTAGCTATAGATCACAGACGCACCCACATCAATTTCCTAGCTAACTTTGTTTTTTAAATACGTAATAAACATACAGTTACAGTACTGAATCACTGACAAATCCACATTACAATACTCCTACTAGCTATGTGCCTGTGTAGTATACAACATGTACCTTAGGTAAGAATACATGTATTACCATAACTGTATTAATCATGATAATACCATATGCATAGAATATATATGTAGGTTAAAATTACCACTTTAATACAACTTAAGAATACCACCATATCATATGCTTAGAATATTTTATTATAATTTTAAAATTATGTGTGTTTTTTTATTATTTAGAATTAGCACTTTAATGTAGTTAATGCAATAATGGAACATGGAATAATACTGGGTTTGGTTTAAATTTTGTGTTAGAATAGAGCTGCTTTAAAGATTAGTTCACTTATAACACTATTCTTACCATCAATCATATCAGGGTTAGAAGTTCCCACTCTCATGCCCAGCTGTCCGTGGCGACCTTCCTTTTGTTATGGGCGAGTATCTTTTTTAGAGCTTGTTTAAAGTTGTAAAATTTTGCACTAACAACTTCTAACTCTGCAATATTGTTACTTTTATTGGTTTATATATATATATATATATATATATATATATATATATATACCAGCAATATATCCAACACCCTATAACTCATGAGGAATTATAGATTACCTGTCGAGAATCAAATATTAATGCTGTTTAGGTCATGTCGGACCTGCACCAATAAATTCACGCCGGCCCGATAAATCCATAATCTCGAGTAATTTAGGTTGGTATTTTATTTTATAATGTAGATCCATGTTATCCACATATATTAGTATGTTCAATTATGGCTTGGTTATGGCTTAATTATTTCTTGTTCTTTCAACATTTTTTATTATAATTTTCAAAGGATGGGTTGGTGTAATATAATAAATAAAATTACTGTTATTTTCCAAGTTGAGAAAACAATTGGGTCAGCGGATCTGTAAAGCATGGAATCAAATAACTATGGCCTTATATAGAAATAAATTAGTCATGGATATGACATGTGATCTGATGTCTGTCATATGTTTGTTCCCACAACAAACTGCACCAGGTAAATTTTTGAAACGTGATGCTTGTGAATAGGGTCATGTGTAAATGATAGGACAACCACATTACATAATTTCATTTGAAAATGAATAGCAGTTCAACAAGCATATAGGGGTAGTACTAGTTACATACAACACTAGAAGTAGAATTGCTGCATTTTTTATTTACTTCATAGGACACACACCAGGGCCCCTTAAAAAAAATCAGAACAATTGTTAAAGGCATAATATCACAGTTTGACACAGATTTTGACACGACCGAATTGGAGTTAAAAATGCAAAGTACATGCTCTTAGCATATACATATCGATATTGTACCTCCAAATGTCTTTTTAGCGCTGTAGGATAGGTAAAATTCCATTGCAGTTGACACTTCCTTTAATCTTTTGAGCCTGTCCAGTGTTTAATTTATAGGATAATAGTAGGAAAACTCAAATGTGATAATGGACTGCACACATGTGCAAACCAATTTCCTTCTATTTTTCTATGAAATTGTTCAGCCAGGGAGCCACTACTTTATAGAAATGTAATGCACTGTAATGTAGAGAAATGTATTGCAACCTGAACGCATCCCAGGTGTATGGCAAGGTATTTAACACAACAGAGCCTAGGCAAGATGATTACTGTTGTTACAGTGTTGCAAGTTGATAGTCTTGAGGAACAGTGCTACCAGAATGTCATACAGTTACACATACAGTCACTGGGCAATATAATAGCACCAGAATAATTTTGGAATGGACTTGTTTCAAACAGGAAATATATATGATTACTGGTTTTAAACAAAAGATGGCTAATTTCAAACTGGATATTATTAATACAGTAGACCTTGCATGTTACGTACTAATTGGGACCGGCTATTTTTGTCTGTTATACTAAGTATGTTATATGCATATACCATACAGGACCAGCACCAGATTCAGTACGTTATATATGCAAGTGTCTGGTTTACTTTATGCAAGGCCGTTATATGTAGGTCTACCATAGTTTAAAACAGGAAATGGATACTAATTACCATAGTTTCAAACAACAAATTAGTAATGGTATTACTAAATGCTGCAAACCAGGAAATGAGTGTTACTTCCAAATTATAAATGATTAGTATCAAACATTAAAATGAATCAGTGTGGTATTGTAATTCTCATGAAATTGATTTTCTCATCTTTGGGGTAGTATTATATATGTATAAACGGCAAAATATACCCGCTACCACTGAGGCTTAGTTACTCTGTGACCTTCCATACCATACAATGATACAGAAGTATATCTTTAGGTCAGCAACGTCACAGCAACTTCAAAGGAATCTGAGACACCGTGCAGCCTGCGATCAAACTATTGTTCTGCAAGTTACATATATCGAATTCTTACCAATTGGATACATGTGTTAACAGAATAGCATAGGTTAATGTGGAGACATGATAATCGCTTCACTGGCAACCTGAATGTGAAAATGAAACATTATTCGGAACTAGGCCAGATCTTTCGCAAACACGCGACTGGATACTTATTGATTCTAGGCCACTGCCTTGTTGTTATATAGTGTTTCCACCGCAAACATGCGACATTGAAGGTAAATATGCAGTAAACAAACAATAAGAAACATTCTGCGTAACAGGTATGTAGATAAACTTACCAAAACTGGAAAACTAGTTCTTGATATTTTCCTGAAACACAATTTTATGGAACTGCTTCCGGGCCAAGACGATATTAGGAACGACAACTCCTGTCACAATGCTCCCACTAGAAACCGACACCTAGATCAATAATAATTGTAATGTTTCGTTCCCTAGAACGAAACATGACCCTGATGAAATGAATTGGAACATTTATGTTATATAATTTGAGAGATTCTCAAAGATATTTTTTCAACGTCATAATTTCTTATTTGTGGTAAACCTGTTATGCTGCGTACGTTTTAAAGGCATAATATCACAGTTCATAAACACGTATAATCGGACAAACGAATTTCGATCTGAGACTAATTACGCTT
>JAUTBV010117144.1:0-13498 GCA_032361325.1 Lepetodrilus fucensis
CCCCCCCCCCCCCCCCCCCCCCCCCCCCCCCCCCCCCCCCCCCCCCCCCCCCCCCCCCCAGAAACAGGAATCTTGTTGCATCACCATTGCGTATAATAATAATGTATTATAACGTACATGTAGCGAATTATAATACACAGTCAAAGTGTATAGATTTAGTGATATTATTATTCTCATATTATTAGCTCTAAAACGTAACCCTAATCAAATGAAAATGAAAATTAAACGATTAACTTACATATCATGCTGCCAAGCTTACATATCCAATCATTTTATGGGAAGAATTATTTATAAAACAAAAACTATTTTGCACAGGTCTCAGCTTGTATACTCATAACGTTTATAGCTATTGATTAATTTAATTTAAAATATTTCCTTTGATAAAATACCTATAAAGTATTAATAATTATGGGAAAAGTAGAATCCGATCAACCAATTCCCATATTTCAACTTTAGCTAAACACTGAGAAAGCGATATCCTCCCAAGCTTTCCAACAAAGGAGAGATATAACGATGTGCACGAACAGAGCAGCTAGAGGAACTATCCCATGCTAAAGAAGCCGAGACGTATTGTCAGAACGATGGACTATAGTTATAACCTAGGAGGAGGATTCCACACGAGTTGACAGAAGCCGAGCACACCTCCACTCTCACAATTGTCAACGCTACAAAATATATGACTTTCACAAAGACACAGAAACATTATTCTACATCACGAGGACAAACGACTCGAATAATAATCCCTTTGAGTGGGGTAGATAGTCTAAGGTTTGCGTTCATGCATAGCTTCCGAACTACGGGAGACTAGATTCACGTGTGACTTTAGTCAGAGGCAAAAGTCTGGGTCGGTAATTTCACTCAGGAACGAATTAATACATGCAACTACAGTGTCGTCGTTACTAGTTACAGAACAATCACTGTAGCAAGAAGATGTCTGTGTTAATGGTTATGTCTCCCAGAGTCGGAGCGATGCGAAACTGGAAAGATAGGTATTAACATTGGCTTTTCCCAAGCAATTACTGAATAATGAACTATAGTTGCCTTTGTTAATGGTCATTGCATTTTGTCTATTTTCAGAGATTAAATGTGCCTTATATTTTTATCAATACAGTAGATGAAGTGGTGTACATATAATCATGTTGTAGGGGTAGATGTTTACTGGCAATGCTCCAAAAGCTTCATGTTAATGTGTGTTATTGTTGTTATACATGAAGTATTATTAATAACTAGAAATTACATTATAATACGAGCATATTAATAGCTAATAAATGTGACTATTGTAACATGATGCATAACGTATAACTACGAGCAAACGTATGCGTCAAATGTTCCATTTATAAATATGAAATCTTCACAATTTTGTAATTAACATTTATGTTTCTTTAATTTAGGTTTCTGTTGTAATTGTATCTATTTCTAATATACGAATCAAAATTCAGTGAGTTAGTGTGGTAGGATATTATGAGGTATGATTATTACTTATTATTAATAAACATATGTCTGAAGTTTAATTGAAATTAAACAAAATTCAATTTTTTTATTTTATTATTATTTTCGTAGAAAAATATAATTTATCAAACATTATATAAAGTAATTGTTTTACAATAATGATAATAATCAAAATAGTTAAAATTAATCTAAATATTTGATGGACCTTCAATGAATTATTGCTGCCAGTTTAAATAATCCATTCATGCCCTAGTATAATGTCTACGAGCAATATCAGTGCATCCGGATTCCATGCCCTAATATAAACAAGCAGAGAGAAAAAATGGGAACTTTGTTTCTTGTCTAAATCAGTTTCAGTGACACTCAAAATGATGAGCAAACATCCTTGTTTTGGAATTGGAACGGTATCTGATCTTCAAATATTGCTTTTTTGGTCAAGCAATGAACTATGAAGAGGCAATTTTTGTTTCCACCGATAGTTGATTTACTTTTCTCAAGGGATATCTACGTCTTTAAGTGTCCCCGGCTTGATAGGGCTCTGGAAACAAACACCCCTATAGCAATAGAGGACAATGACGTTTGTCAGCGAGGCTGGAAACAGAGAGAGTACTAGCGTCCAAGTGTTTGATCATCATACCATGCTGGCTTTCGACACAAAATGAGAATAATTCAGAAGTGACTTGCATCACCCAGACAACGTCACCAAAGCACGAACATGTCTAAACTTTGTTTCAAAGATAATACGCATTGTTTGCATATGCCACGCGTTGATCAAATTAAACGATTTTTGTGCGTATAAACTGATTCAAATGGTCGTGTTCAATGGTTCCGGTTGGGTGATGATCTACCTCACAGTCGACCCGTAATGTACTCGGTAAACACACGTTTTGGAGATACTTCTCAAGGCGGTGCAGCGATAGTTGACTCTTCCCACTTTGTGAGCAGGTGTCGAAAAGTGATCCCGTGATCGGCTACCTGTTTAACATGGTCCCTGAACCTTATGTGTCAATCACGGGGACGCACAACCAATGACAAAAGTTCTCGGCCTATTTGACGGTAAACAGCCTGCTTAATACACTCATAACAACCTCCGGGTAAAGAAGGTGGGCGTGGCTACAAAATCCCATTGACCACTCTCTGGTCGTAGACGTGATGACAGGCAATTAAGGGACCAACTTCTTCCGGCCAGTAACCTAATGTGTGTTTTATATTTACTTCAAATAGCAGAGTAGCACCGACTACCTCCAAATTACCGTCTGTTTTCTCCCGAGTAAGGATCATCCCCGATAGACAGACAGAGGTAGATAGATACAAACACACACACATACTTCCACGCTATGAGTTCATCAGCTGACGAAGAACGATCACACTCAGACGGCGGAACCGGAACTCACCATACACCAATGTTCATCAGAGCTTCTGACCGGTACCCAAGAACTCCTAAATGTGCACGCTGCAGGAACCATGGCGTTGTTTCGGCGCTCAAAGGACATAAGCGTTACTGCCGATGGAGAGACTGTGTCTGTGCCAAGTGCACCCTGATCGCCGAGAGACAGAGAGTCATGGCGGCTCAGGTCGCACTCAGGAGGCAACAAGCTCAAGAAGAAAACGAAGCTCGTGAACTGGGACTGTTGTACGGCCCTGGTGGCCTCCTGACCATGAACAGAGAAGCGGTGTCGTCAATGTACGACGGTGAAGCTCAGAGTTTCCCTGCAACCACAGGACCAGCTTCTCCGGTCTCCAGAAACAATGGTCTGAACAGATCTCCATCACCTCTTGCTGTGGATGAATCCAGTCATTCACATGGTACGTACAGCATTGACATCTGCCTCAGCAGACCAGCCTTTTAACCCCGTGATTGCAGTATGCGTAATTGTATTTCTTGATGATGACAGTATAGGTTACTTGATGGCTTCTTGCACTCGAGTATCCAATCCATTCAGGCAGTGCTCGTAGTATAGATAGTATAAGAACCAATTCTGCTTCTTCGTGAGTGAAGTACAGTACATGGAACTAAGGAATAAATAAATAGACACAGTATAAAAGTATATCCTTTGCACACGAGCATTCAGTCCATGCAGACAGTGGCAGTAGTATAACAACCAATTCTGTTTCTTCATGATTAAAGTACAATAAATGCACAGTATTAACTGATACATATTGCAGCACTTGGGTATTCAGCACATACATACAGACTATGTTTGTAGTATAATAATTTATGTTTCTTATTGATGAATGTGTATATGGAACTAATATAATGAAACGTATATGAAACTAAAATAATGACTAACATAATGACTAAATAGATACAGTGTAAAATGATAACTTTCGCACTTTGATCTTCAGTTCATATAGGCAGCGATTGTAGTATACTAGTAAACAATTTAATTTCTAAATTATCAAAGTATATGGAACTAAAAATGAATAAATTACCACAGTACAAAATGATACCTCTTGACCTCCTTTGCTACAAGTTGTGTACATATGCTGAGATTCTGCTCTGAAATGTTCATGCATACCTGAATGGAACTGAAATTGATAACGTATTTATTTCACTTACGTTCCTTTTAACTATTTTCTTTATTAAATTGCTTTAACAATATAAATCAGTGTATGTGTTGTTCATAGTAACATATTACTATTCTATGACATTGCTGCTTATAAACAATACTTTAATAATACCAGAAATGTATAACCAATTCGTCACTTCAACCTGTCTTTCCGAAAACGTCTACATCCGATTATTTCACAATACTTCAATAAACAATTTCAAATTACGATACATATTGGAATTCTATTTCCTGTGATACTAGTAATTAATTTTATGAATTTGGTTATAATATATACCACGTAAAATGTATTAAAACAAATATTACTACTCAATGTTTTAGTTCCAAATGTTAAACGAGGGTTATAATCAACATGTATGTAAATATACTGGTGATTGTTTGACTCATAGTTATACTATTCTGTATTCATGCAAAACATTATGAATTCACATTTACATGTATCAATATTGAAACCATTCATTAAGTACTAATCTAAATATCAAAGAATAGTATCGTACCCTTTCATCATAAATCAAATATCTTATATTAGTAGCTAAACAAAACAGTGCATATGGGAATAATTGCCAAAACTATTTTCTTGTAATAATTAGTTCATACATAAGAACTGCAAACGCTAGTATTAAATTACTGATTTTATGTTTTGCATATCTGATATAAATCTGGTCTACAAATACATAAAACAAGTATAATATATTATTAATATATGATTGTAAAATACGTATGCATATATATATGTTTGTATATATATTCACATCTCACAGATACTTATATTTCTACACCATGCAATAAATGTTCCAGAAAGTGTATTAAAAGTGATTGAATTAATTTGTAAAATATATAGAAATATCGACACATATATTAAAAACTATATATTACGTTCAAAATGTGATAATGAAAATTATGAAAAAAAGGAAGAAGGAAAATGTATTATACGTGTTAGATCGTCTGTGTTATTAGTCGTGTATTTATCTGTTTGTTCTTGGCGATGATTAGCAACACTGTTCAGAGCATGTCATTGCGTCCGTCCACAAACCTCAACACTATCAACTATCACCTATATTACAAATGACAAAGCACTTCACTCTAGAAGTTTGAACATTAATATGGTCAATGCGCTGCCCCACGATGTATGAGCGGCAATCGCTCTCGCTGCAGTGGTCTTCAGAAGACAACTTAGTGATTGAACAATACCTTAATGTTATCCAGAAGTACTTACTGCCATTGCTAGAAACATTTTGCATAATGTTCACGATATTGCACCAGGTGACCGTGTTTAACTTCAGTTAATACATACAGTCTGACCAGTCGCAGTACCCGGTCTCGGGTGGGAGTTAATTAATGTACTACAACACTGACCACGTACAAATTACATTGCTTGACCGCTTGGTTGGTCATCTTCAGTGTGTACCACACCATACAATTCGGCCTTTCACTCTCTCGAAGGGAGGCTTGGTTAAGAGAACTTGATGGACTAGTGGTGCACCCCGATCGTTCAGCAGTACATGAAAAGCCCATAAAAGAAGATATAAATAAGTAAAGGGATAAAGTTAAAGAGGAGTTGTATTTTTATGGTCTTCGATGGTTTGAAGAGCTGCGGTGCGATTAAAGAAATAACTTTATCTGGCAATGGGAATTTACTACTAGAGATATTGAAAATTCGTCCATAATATTTTCACATTTGTTTGTAAGTATTATTTTTCTCCACATATTATAGTGCTACAAGAGTAACATTAATACATTACCAAATACATAATAATTAGCAGAAACAACACTGCTACCAGGGCAGAACAGAACTTCATTCTCGAAGACGATACACAGTGATACAGAGAAAGGGGCATGTAAGTTATTTCATAACAAACAGGAAAGTTTTCATGAAACTTTTACTAATAATATGGTAATAATCTATCACATGGTTCAACTTAAGATTTATCATAGATATAATGAAAATTTACGGATAACCTACCCCTATTGCTATCGTTCATTTCGCTTCTCTTGAAATACACGTCTTTGTTCTAACGTTTCATAACATCGTACGTATGCCATGTTTTCACCCCAAGTCTCGATATTATTGCTACACCAAGAAAATAGTTACATTCCTCCGACAATGAGGGGTATCCTCGTACAAAGACGCATAGCCCCCTCGCGTGAGATCTGCCCATTATTAAGTGAGAACAAGAACAATTCAGTCTACTACCTTTAGGATGAGCCGGTCTCAGGGCGTACCGAGTGTCTGTCTTCTAGCTGAGTAGACAGGCGAGACAGATATACCCAGACACATCTGCCACACCATGTAAAGCTAAGTTCAGAAGACAGACTTGTAAGATATATTCGTTTACGGGTCATGACTCTTTTACAGTGTTGGCGTAAAACGATGCAGATCTTCGTATTGTTACGTTTAAGGCTGTTGCCGTCAACCCATCCACACCATCAGCTAATTTATCAGCTACTTATATGAATTACAAATATCTTAAGAATTATTTTTGTACTAACTGCACCGTGCTAACATCTTAAAACAACACGATTCGTTTGAAGACTCATAATTTGTGACAATAGCCTACATAAAATGTCAGTCATGAAGACTCGTGATGACCAATTTGCAAGACAATGACCATTACTGGTTCGTCGCCCTACAATGACTTCTTTCAACACGGGACAGTGTGAACTATCAGCGATGACTCTTAACAAGGAATTATGTATTTGGACTCGACGAGCATTGACATATTGTCCAACAATTGCAGTTCAACTCGAAACACAATACTGTTAATAGGATCCAACGAGATCTGATTCATTCTAAAGTTTTGACTCGTCATATGTACATTCATGAACAAAATACGTGTAAAGGTATATGAATTACTAGAGGCAGTTACAGAAACTGAAATGACAATTACTGGTATATCAGTTTCAATTCTGTTTGAAAGCTTACCGAAGGTGTGTTAACACGTATTAGTTTTATGTTTTCCTGTGTTTTATTATGCGTTAATGAGAACTTATAACATCTATGATACCAGCAGATCTTGAACACTAGTATATAGCACTAGGACCTGATACAATCTTTACATTGGTCGGGTTGTGGGCGTGAGTATGCCCATGTTGGTTGTTTAGGTGTACGGGTAGGTGGATTGGTTGTGTGGGTTAGTGGTTGTGTTGGTACTGTAGGTGTATTGGTTTTGTGGGAGTATTGGTTGTGGGTTGTAGATGTAGATGTATTCGTTATATGTGTATTGTTTAAATTGTATGTGGTGGGTGTATTGATTGTATGAGTGGGTGTAATGGTCTGGTGGGGGTGGGTGGGGTGGATTAAGGCGGCTTCTCTCTATATAAATACATCAGTAGTTAACTGGTTGATCTGAAAACAAGAGTGGAAAGGTCGTACTTAATTCTGAAATATCAGTGTTGATTAGATACTTGATAGCCAGATAATGTTAATTGATTTTGTTTCTGTATGCAACAGAATGAGAATATATCTTCAAATACAAACATATGTGTTCTGACAGATCAATCATGTTGATATCAAGAATTCACTTAAAGTAATCGGCCTATAAACCAAATAGTATAGATACACAAATCCACAGGTGTTACAATCCTCTAAACCTATGATTTATAGTGGAGACATGACAGAGTGGACTCCAGTCTCATTTGTCCGCCACGAAAATGAAAAGACCAGTCATGTTCATTGTCATTTAGGCTTTAATTGAAATGCCTAAAATATAAAGTCTCTAAATATAATATCCCTCTTGAAATTGTTGACGAAGTGTTGAATGTCGCTTTTTGTTCTTTCTTTATGAAGACAATGTGTCCTCTCCGTCGTCTTTTGTAAGGTGCCACAGCCAAGGCATTTAGAGTTCCACTAGAGCGGGGGACACACATGCTAAGAGTGGTCTTCATGGTTTTGGCAGTTCCGTTCCTTCATCATACCCACTTAACAATTCGACCTTTCTCACAACGAAACCCATACCTTAAATTATTTCTTTGATATAAATGTAACTGCATGATCAACAAAGAGACGAGCCTCAGTTCTGGCAGGAGCAGCGAAGGCCAAAATGAAACTTGAAACCACTTTGGACAACAAAAAACATGTTACAAATCACTGAGGGCAACTAACTTCCTTTAAATGCCGCAGATTTATCTCTATTTGAGCAATCAGCTCCAATCAGCGGCTAGACAGCCCCATAATGATTGATTGTTTTCTTTCACGTCCGCGCGATTCGTGCCACGTTTCGAGTAGAACTTGAGAACCGCGTCAATGGTGTAAAAATGAACACGATTTGGCGCGACATTCATGGGGTTTAGCTTTAAATATGTCACTTTTACACATCAGTAAACCTATTTGTTCACATAGCATGCTAGTGACACAATTTCACATTAACAGTGGCAAATATGGAAAGCAATTAACAATACCGGTCCCCGCATAAGGACAACAATAAAATACGAAAAAAAGTCTATATTTGATGTGTCATTTTTTCGACCTCCACTATGAAGTTACCTTGTTGGAAATGGATTAATGACGATTTAAACTACAAATCATTTTTCTTTGGCCGCGCAGCTGTGCGCGAAGCTAGGTAAGACACGAAGAGAACACACGCCAATCTGTAGTATACCTTACCCCCAGCCGGCGTTCTTCACTATGTCGCCCATAGAGTTGATAAATTGGCTGGATGTAAGAGGAACATGCCTTACTTTCGAACACATACGGCGTTTAAGTCCATGTCATGTACATGGGTGGGGGCCTTGTAACTCGACATATTCTCTATTTCCGTGAACCGACCACACCTTTTCTTTTCTCTCTGCCTCATATTTATTACAACGTTTGGTATGATAACGTTAGAAGACAATAGATTACACGGACAGGAAAGTATCAAGTCTACATTACTGTTGTATAATTTCATGCAAATCGTAAGGCGGAAAAGGTACTAGGAAAATATTTACTGTAACTCCTCAAATACTAGTATATTAGTTAGTACGCACTTGATGTTAGCTTTGTGAGGTTTTATAAAATGTAGAAACGTCTATTACAATGAATGTAATACTAGTGTATCTTTCTCAATGAATACAAAGCATAAGCATTATCTCAGGCATCGTTTAACATATTGAATATATTCATCCAAAGCTTTTCGAAAATAATCTTTTATCGATGTAGCGTTTTCTCATTCAAAATAAATGTTGTGAAAAGTTATGGTTTTATTGGCGTCAATATTCCAGATTTCTTGTCATACTTCTTACTGCATTACTCATCTACTATACAATTTCAGTATATTAACATTTAAATGATCGAGCCATTAATTCCTGAGAGCTACCACCTCGGAGAAATGTCTGTGTTGCGTTTTATTGTACTTTTCATACAATGCTCAATTCCTGCATAATGTAACCAAGTGGAACTGGAGTATATAAAGTTTCGTAATATAGCTCATGTTATGTCTTACATCACACTGTGAGAACACTTCTATAGCTATATTTTATCGGGTATTAAACCAAAGGGTGCACATGATTCCAGCATGAAGAGCGCCATTTGCTAAATAGGTACATCGGAACACTTAGTCATGGCTGTTCCAGAGTTGCCCTATGCATATTGGGTCAGAACGTCACCAGTTGATCTGCGTAAAAATCCACAGGTGTAACACCAAATGTGATCCTATCCGACGAACCGCTCTCAGCAGGGAACGGGACACAATTTTGAAAGATGTTTTAAAAAACAATCCGCCAGTCTTTCAGAAAATTTAAATGGGACATTCATATCGTATAAATTTCAACCTTCCGTCAGCTTGGAGTCAAGCAAGGAGATAAGCTTCAGCCTTCACTATTGATGTTAACAACAGTTAAAATATAATAACTCGTACCAATTGATTTACAACAAAAGTTAGGTAAGCACATTATGTCTGCAGGATGCCTGATAAATCCTCGTCTAAGGTATGTCCTTAGTGTAATTCTGCAGAGACGTGTTTGATTTATAGAGTTCTACTACACCCACCAGACGTTGACAAAGATTGTGCCTTTCAAACATCATCTATAGTTGTTCGCCGAAGCATGATAACAACGCTTACGATGTATATGTAAAAATTAGACTTCTTTCATCCTTCCCTGAAAGGTCGGTTAATAGAATAGCCCCATTCTATACTGACAATAATTTAGCAAGACTATCATGTTATGTGTAATAATAAAAAGAAGTTTTAAATGGGGCATGCCTACGAAACCATCTAACGCCTGAACTCGCTTTATCCTGGTAAAACGGGGTGACAATGCTCAAAGGAGAAGAATTTGATGAAGTTTCAACGAAGGGAGTTAGATACTTCACTACGCAACTTAAATGCAATGAAACGCTACTTTTCCACCGCCTTTGTGGAGATATTTTAATATGTATCCGTGGCACAATACCATTGGTGTTGTTAGGTACACATGTCAAATTGGTTAGATAAATGAAATTTGATCACCACTTATACAGTGTATATGCAAATGTTATAATCCGTATATACCTGGAATAAAAGGTTAATGTGGTAATTTCACTGATGGAGGGAAACCAGTACAATCATTTGGTGCATTAATTCATGTGTTCAAAGTTTGTTTCGGTAGATCGACATGGATTGATGAATGATTGTAATCGCTGTCCAATGTTAATAGATTTTATATTAAATTCCATAATTCGTCGTTTCTGCCTTATGTTAAAACAAGAGATATTCACATAATAAATTCACTTTATTGTGAACATACTGCATGAAGAAATCGTCCAGTTATTATACGTTTTATAACGTAACTCAACTGTATGTATCATATTAGGTGGTATTTGAGTTGACTAAGCTTTGATATTGTCATTGATTTATTTATTCTCTTTTGCAGTTGCCAAACGACCTCGACTAGATCCAGTAGCCACCGATTCCGGAAGTGCGGCATCCTCACCAAATCCCGACTCTCGGCCAGGATCTGCCGAGATGCCAGACAAACCAAAGCTCTCCATGAGGAGTCCATCGCCTACGCGCAGCCTCTCGCCAAAGATGTCACCAGAACCACCCAACACCACAGTCGACCATCTCCGTTCTGACTACCTCCCTAAGTCAACAGTAGACGATCTCAGCTTCTTTGCACGTGCAGCAGGGGCTGGCAAACGTCCGCCAATAGACATGATGTGCCGCATCTTCCCGCACATGAAGCGAGGCGTCCTCCAGCTTATCCTTCAAGGATGCGGCAACGACATGGTCCAAGCCATCGAGCAGGTTCTCAACAACCACGGCGAGCAGACGACTTCCGCTTTGAGCCTGACGGCACCGTCATCCAGTTTGTTCCAGCATTCATACTTGAACTCGTCCCTCACGTCTTCGTCGTTGAAGTCGGCGTTCTCGCCGATTTCGTCTCCGCCCACGGCGCATCTGAACTCTATCCGGTACACGTACGGCAGTGGGGGACGCAGCTTGGCCCTCGCCATGCCGTACCCTCCCGTTCTACCAGGCCTCGCCTTGGGCTCAGCCTACGGCTACAATGGACTCGCCGCCACCAACAAGGCGTTTCATTACGCAATGTATCCGTGCTGTACGAACCCTACGCCTCATGCAGCAGACAAGCCAACGGGGTGTCTCAGCGATTAGAAACTCGTCCCCATCGTGTGTTGAACGTACTTTACCTATGTCTCATAACCACATCATGTCTGTGATGACTGCAGTTTTGAGCGTGGACATTGGTGTGACTGAAACTGAAACTCATTGACAGCGTTTTCATTGTACAACATTATTCATGTTTCATGCAATTATGAATGCATTACTAGGCAGAATTCGTGTACGTTTTGTCATAGACTGCTAAATGTATCCGTCATCTTATCATGAAATCACTCACTGTATTGTATTCTTCAAATTGTCATCATAATCTGGCGTAATTATAATGACACCATTGTGATAAGTCGGTAGCACCATTCGTTTGATAACTTTTCTTTTGATATTCTCTCATATATGGTATGCTAGTCTTCTATAAAAATAATTATTCTAGGAATCTAACTCTAAGCAATCTAATCTTCCTCCAGAAATGAAATCGTACCTACGCCAATATGTGTTGCCATATCTCCTTAAATTAACGAAAGCATGCCAATTCTATTCCATGAGACAAACAGATCTCTTTGGAAATTCGGATGAATTGCAGAGACAGATCTCAGTATTTGGACGACGTTGGAGACATACCACAAAGTAACTCTCCAAATACGAACTAGTATGTAGATAAAACGACATGCCATGGATGGTATTGATATCATTAGGGAATATTACCCTCGCATATTGTAATATCAAGTTTATCAGTCTTGATATCGAAAGACATCAGTATAACGTTACATGGACCCCCAAGCTAATTATTAACAATTAGTATTAGGCTAGAACTTATTGAATGATTTCTAACCTGACACTTATATTCTATATCGAGTCTCATACCAAGTCTTAATATATATCAAGTTCATTGACGGATCACCTGACCATGCCGAACCCATAGGGGATTAAGTATCAACACTTCTGTTCATGGCAGCAATCGATATCAACTACGAGATATCGCTTGGTTATTATTTCAGACAAGTAATATCATCCCGTAGAAGCCAGTATTGGGTGATAAATAGTATTATTTAGTGTATTGTCCAATGTAATGTTTGAGGACATTACGATGACAATGTCCAAAATAACGTTTGAGGACATTACGATGACAGTCAAATATAATGTGTGTCTCCGTGTTGGTATCTTGGACTGTACTTGGATTGCTCAACGTAGACGGTTCTATGTCTCTTGTAAGGACGTTTGTACGTCTCCTGTAATATACGTCCTTTGTTATTGGCGTTTCCAAGCTGTTCTTTATTCTAACGTTAGCATGTTGTGATATATTGTACGTAGGATGACTGATCATGCTGCCCTCGATTGTGTCTTTGCCCCATATTATTTATTGTAAATAATATATGTTATTTGACGACGAGAGCAATAAAGCTTCAAGTTAAACTCATTTGAATGTTTTTTGTTGTATTTAGTGGTATTTCTGTCCATATAGTGAAACACAGAGAGAGAGAGAGAGAGAGAGGGAGAGAGAGAGAGAAATAGAAAGAGATAATAGGGAGAGAATATAACGTCGGAGTTGTCAAAACGACGTATTGCATCGTTATTGTTATTAATCTAATAGAAAATACATTCAGAAAGCAGCATTCACCAAGATGCATACTTCCCATGAAGTTGAAGCTGTCGACTTTTCGGATTTTATATATTGTACATATAAGCTATCAACCAAGCGTAATGCAACACCAGTGCATATTTAGAGTTAAATGTACAATTAGTTTTATCTTTTCTTCGTTTAAAGGCATAATATCACAGTTGATAGACCTGTATAATCGGACAGACGAATTTCGATCTAAGACTAATTACCTAAAGTTGTTATTTACTGATGTACTTATCCCCCAGCACCCGATAGTTATAAAACAAATAATATTTTATATTAAATAGGGGAACGTTCCGCTATTTATCTTGTCTTTGATGCATCAC
>JAUTBV010117155.1:0-13496 GCA_032361325.1 Lepetodrilus fucensis
TCTTGGGAACATCATTTTTCTGATAGAGGGGACTCTAATGAACATTTTGGTACCCATGAAAAATTGTCCTGGGGGGGTGCATGGTAGGCCTACTCAGCTCCCGGGCTAGTACGTTACCCATGTTTAGGCCAAATTGACGAAATATGTAACACGACAAGGGAAACAATAGTTCTAATGATGATATGGATTTGGCAATATTGTGTACTGTTATCGTACAGTATTGGTATCGCCTAAATGTCGCAGCGAAACAAGTCGCAGTTATCAATAAAGATGTGTTAAACGCTCGAGACATCTCGTACAATACATGCTTATTGATTCAAATTGCAATCAGTGAAGTTATCAGGACAGGTGTGTTTGTGTATACATTCGTTAAATAAGCGCACGAAAATGAACTCATTATCTCTTAACTATTTATACTACGACATATAAATGTACAGAAATGTTATACTAATATTATATATATCCGGTGTGGTCCGGTGTGTATGTAACACTTTATCAATGTATGAGTATGCCTACACGTGTATGGATAGGCCTATATATACGGACCAATCGATTTCGCAGTTCGAGATAATACCTATTTGGATGGGTAGAGGTATTGTTAGCGTAACGCTACGCTGGGTTAATCCCGACACTACATAGCCAACCGTCTTCTTTACGTCAACCCTAACAGAGGCAACCCCACGTGTGGCTGTCACGTGACTACTCTATTTCTGTTGTCGATAGCACATTGATCGCTGAGCGAGCGCCACGGTAGAAGCAAGGCACACACACAGTGCGTTTAGGCCGGTCAGTCAGTCTATTACTGCTGCGAATCCAAGTGGAGTAAAACCAGTAGTACTATAATAGAGAGAGAGAGGAATTACAGCTTGTACTATAATAACAAGGCAGGAGCGGAGGACGAGAAAGTTTACTGCAAATGTAGGAGTTTTACATGTATATGTTCCTGAGTGTCGAGGATGGGATCTGATGACCCACTGTTTACAGTTTTCCGAAGGATGCCTTGGTTTTTACAATACTACATGGTGTTACTACCATTGGCGATGTCCATGGTAGAAGTGGTTGACAGCGGACGGAAGCTACCCCCAGTCTTTTGGAACAATACAAACGAAATGTAAGTCCATCTCTTGTTCATTCCACACATTTCAGTGGAGTTTACGTGGAGTGCTATGGATCGTACCCTTGTTTATTTCACTTTTTGACAGGTGCGTGTGTTATTGGATGTGCTGGTGTAATACCTGTTATATACACACATTGTCACATACCTCGGGTAGGTATTATTATAGTTTTTGGGGGGTTCGTAATTAATTGACTGGTCAGTAGAGTGGGTAATAAATACGGGTAGGTGGTCAAGGCTTTTCTGGACAGATGGAGGGATATAATGGACTGTAAACGGGTCTGTTTCCTTGTCGAGTGTGCGCTCGAGACGAGAGCGATGTGAGAGCTCCTGTCAACGATGACACTTCGTTGTCGGTTTCAATCCATCACGAGCTTCTGTCTATGTCAACGTCAGATGCTCTACAATACCTGTGTATGTTTCATCTATGTGTATACACTTCATGGGAAGCAGAATAAGGATGACATGCACCCTAAAACCCTCGGAAAAATTATCAGTAACTTAATTTTCCATTCAGCTGTTAATCTAAACGTTTCAAGTTTTGAAGGATATTGGATATCCGAAATACTTTGACAACATTTTCTGGTATGTTCATCAAGATGAGAGTATAATGTTTTATTGGAACATACTGTAGGCCTATATGTAATATTGCCATATGGTAATTGAACTGTTCATGATACATATTTATTAAATCTGCTGTACATGCGAGACATAGTCACATAACAGGACAACGAAGCTTATAACTTTGCGGATGAATACTGCCCGTTCAGACATTATTGAATATACGGTGTTGAAGTGCTCTTCAAAGACATCAATAGTGTTCCAAAAGAATCAGCATTGATCAGTTATCTTTAGCTGATAACACCGGACATAAAATTGTACAACATTATATAGACACTGCTTTAGGCTATACATACAACTGTATATTTCTTTAATGAATTCCACGATTGCTGCGTGAATAGTGTGTATATTTCAAGCAAACGTCAACGTACTCGGCAGCTTGCAATGTTGTGCAGACATAAAATGATGCAGAGTTATGTATTGTTTTGGTTCGGGGCTAAACCATCGAGTACAGCACCCACACCTAAGAGAACATTATTTACAATAAGTTATGTGTTTCCACAGCGTTTAGCCCTAATGTCTTCTCCTGGTGTATCGTGGTGTGTAGACATGATGTGTTACGAATACGAGTCGCGTTGCAATATCCTAGAATTTATTTTCGCTTGGAAACAAAAACAAAAACAAACATGCACATGCCCTCTCTTTCCTTTGGATATTATACAATAAAAACATCGACGACAATTTGTCACATAGACATACTAGTTCCCATAGCCAAAGAAAAAAAGGTAAAGTTTGGGTATTGTTTTCGTTTGCATTGAGGTGAAAAGCAAGTTGAATGGCGAAGGTAAAGATCAAATTTCAACCCACAAACTCGAGTGTTTTTCAATTCGGATACAACCCGGCCTCTACTTCAAGATTGTTATCAACTACCCTTGATACCCGTATGAGTGGCTAACGGGTACCATTCTAAAGTTGCAGGCCACGTCGAAATTATACCCATGCAAGAAATACGCTTTGAAAAGTAATATGACGACAACGAAAACGTTCCACATTACAACCCAAATACCAATGAAAACTACCTTTGTAAACGTTTGTTCGGTACCTGTAAATGATTGTATGCGGATTGAAACTATCCGTTGTATTAACAAGAAAATCTACTCCCATTAAAAATTGCTGTAAACTAGGGTATACATGTACATGAAAATATAGATAGGTATACACTCATGTTTATCAACATGAACATGTATCCATCATTGGGGATTTCTATTGTAAACGTTCCTATGTGTACCCCTTGTATACATATTATCAACAGGAAATACTTATCAACCATTTGGAATTCAGATGGTAAACGTTTCTAGGGTATGCATATACTTGTTGTACATGAATGTATATATATATTTACATTTCCACTACATGATTATCAACATGAACAGTTAGTCCCCCAATGGGGCATTCTTTTAGGAAT
This sequence comes from Lepetodrilus fucensis, assembly GCA_032361325.1. Lineage (NCBI taxonomy): Eukaryota > Metazoa > Mollusca > Gastropoda > Lepetellida > Lepetodrilidae > Lepetodrilus > Lepetodrilus fucensis. The sequence continues at coordinate 3,141 of JAUTBV010117155.1, forward strand.
TTAGGAAACATCAGTAGTTCTATCTGTACGTGAATGAATATATATGTATTAATATGGATTTATGTTTTCTCCAGGTTAATATAACATCCATCATTGAAACTATTTATTTTGCAAACGTTACTAATGCATGCATTTATTGTTGTCGTGTTATTTACATGAATATTGTGTCCACCAAAAGGCACCATTGAAGATTCCTGTAGGAAACGCATTACTAGGGTTATATCTGAACATCGATGAACACGGATTTACTCTTCCCATGCACATTATCAACAGGAAAACGTGTCCACATACTCTTGTGTCTTTAGCCTTGGGTTGCTCGTCAATTACACATCGGTGTCATCGACGATTGTCTAATGCTGGAAAATAAATCAAAGCTATAACATACGGGTGATTTATCTGGAATGACGGACAGCCGGTGTCGTCTATTTCAATGGCAGGTGCGCGAAGCACGGATTTCACGTGGGGAAGAATGGGGTCGTGCAGGAAATGTTAGGGCAAGGCAATCGAGAAACCCGGGAATCTGATAATGACAGTCCGAGCACAGACTATACTATAGGGTCCACACAGGGGTTAATAACATGTTCGTTGGAGATTTTTAGGTCCCGGGTTGGATCAAGCAAGTGATAATTACATATTCGACACGGTCTCGTCTTGGTTTCCCTCATGTCTTTCTCTCTGATAGTTTCCGATGGGTGCAGATTCGCCCCTGGGACAGGAATTAATCCACGAGATCGCATGGCCCTGAGTATAGGTGCTTGTGCCCTGAGTATTAATGCTTGTGCTCAAGAATACTACTAGAGATAAACGGGCAATGGACCCGTCGGTTTCTTTGTTTTTACGTGTGAATACATCTGGCTTTTCTGTTCGGGGATTCAGGGGAAACATAGGCCAAGATTACACAATTTCAAGTGGGTTCGGTTTATTAGATCGTATCGCTGCTTTATAAAGGGGTGGGGGGGATCGTAAATCGTGGATTTCTTTATTCTTTCTATCGCTTTCGCCCTTGTCTATCTCTTATGTCTTGGGATCAACTATTTTAGCAGCGATGGTTCCTATAGGGTCAGTGCTCAGGGCATGACAAACAAGGCCAAAAGGTGTCGGTTTGTTACAATTGTCTTTAGGATTTAGGACGGTTTACTTCAAGGGTATGTGCAGGCGTAGACACACAGGATAATGCCGTGAATTATTTGAACAAGGAAAGGATGGCATGGACGCAAATTCACACATATTCATATTGGCTTAGTTTCAAGGTTTTCTGACTTAAAATTCCGTTTTACGTAACCAGCGAAAATAAACGACAGTGCACATTTCTGAAATTGAAAAGAAGAAAAAACACAGGGCATCATTTCAGTTGAAATAAAACATGATCCAGAACCTCTCTTTGCCACATTAATTTCAAATACGAAAAACTGAAACATGAAACGTGGCCGTCTTAATAGGCTATGTGTATGACTTGATTGTTCAGAAATTGACAAGACAAGATTCTTCGGTGTCTACGGTTCACGGGTGAACTTATAAAGATTATGATTCTGGAATGTTTAGAATGTTTAGCAGCTCCTATGCTCTCGTATCTTCTGTCTGATTCGTGTCGGGTTTCGTGACTTCAGTTTGTGGACGCGTAAAGGCGTGCGACAGACCTGCCTAATATTAATGTTATCAGCGAAACATAATTCCTTCGCTCCCAGGTCAATACGGCACAAGAAGAATAAAAAATGACCCTTGTGAATAGCCAGCATTTTCTACACTGTTTGAACTGAAGATGGGGAAAAAATAAGATTCGGAAAAAATGTATTGCTGATACGTGTATTTTTAAAACTTCATTTGTCCGATAGCTGACTACAAGATTTGTCATTTGCTATGGTTTGGCAATAATTGGGAGAAAATGTTCTGGCCGCGTGTCGACCTAGTTTCAGTCCACTTCATCATAACATTGTCATTTATCATTTTTTGAGTGGTTGTAGGAGTATGTGACTAAGAATATACCATATATTACACCACAGGGAAGCAGTTTGTGTATGATTAGTGATTGGTGTGACCAGTACATTGACATCAATACTATCGGAGGGTAGCTATCATTATCAAAAGATCGTCGGCATAGTTTAACGCTATTTTGATTGCCAACAAATATTCAACGATTGAGGATGATCCACTCACAATGACTGGTTACAATGAGTTTGTTTAGGTATCTGCTGTGTATTATTTATATGGGGTCGTGGTTATAATAAATAGCAGGGTGATATGTAGATATTTGAGTCATTGTGACACAAGAATACAAGTTTAGAACACACAGGTTATGTTATCTACCCAAAGTTATGTGGGTGGGAGTGAATGTAGGGTGGGCAGTTGGGCGACTGACTGTTTTTTTCCTTCTTATATTACTAATACATTCATTATTTATTTAATTATTAGTTTTTTATGTAGATCTAGGCCTATTATGGAAGGACATTTAAAAATAAATAAATTATGTTAATGTTCTACATTAAATTATTTTCAGTTTGATATATGATAGTGTTCATATGCAAGCTTACTTAATGATCTCATGTAATTAATTTGATTATTTAATACCAACTGGTATATGCATTAAATTACCCATTTAATATAATTCTACATAATTTCTAGGCAGGAACAAACGAACACTAATTAGTGTATTATTTATTGGTATAAACAACACCAAAAGTATCGGTAGCTTGAAATTAACAAGATTACAAAACAATTACATGTCACTCTGATCAATGCTAATAACACTAATTACAATAATCCCCAGAACCTGTTATATATTCCACACCAGCTAATTAATGAGAGGATTAGTAATGAGAATTAGCAGATTTCAGACCTGTCATTGCCTTGTCAAATCCCTGACACAGATCAATATTTTGAAACTGACCAGACTTGAAATTGACCACTCTCATTGCATTGTGCTTTAACCCCTTGGCTGATGATTGACATGTATTATTCCATCTAATCTGAAAACATTAAACACAATTGTGAAGTAGAATGCATACAAAGTTTAACAATACATTGAAAACAAAAAACACTTAAGTTATTTTGAAAATATTTGAAATGATTTCATTATGGGATTAGCAGATAGGGACTGGTCAGTTAAAGGGGTTAATGTCCACTTGGTGGCCAGTGTCAAGTCCAGAGGCAATATTGAACTAGTACTTTTGTTTTATCATCTTGGGTTGTTAGTAGTTGGGAGGCTGTGCACACAGATTATTGTTGTCCAGTAACAGTCAACATCTACAAAGACTGACATGGATTAGTGCACACCCATGTTAAACTGGCAGTTATTTGTTTGTTTATTTATTTATATATTTATTTATTCATTCATAATATTTATGTATTAATATAATAATTTCTAGTATTTTTGGTTTTAATTTGATAACATTGTTTTTATTGCTGGGTGTATACAATTAAAATTATTCATGTTAATTGAATTAACTTAATTAAAAAATATTTTGATGCATTTATGGCTGAGTTCAGACATCAACTGAGTAATTGATGATGATGTATCCAACTGGTACTAAGATCTCAAACAAATACTGACCACAAGTAACTACTGGTCAAATGCCTGGACAAACTATCACGTGTATGGAACCCTCCATCTTATTTACCAAAATATTCCTGAATTTGAAAATCCCAATATTTCACAAATATTTCAACCGTCATGGCACAGCCAACAGTTAAATTTTCACCACATTTGCAAACATTTGCCCCCATGATGATACTTCCAGCTTCTCTTTGGGGGCGACCCGTCACCGAGCCCTATCAAAATAATTATTTCTGTATATCACTTATTGAGCGGATTATGTCATTAGGTGTGTATGAAGAGTTTGTTGAAATTCTGGGCATGTCTGTGTCTCGCTGGCTAGTTCAATGCCTTGTACAAGCACTGGCGTCTTGATCAAATAGACGACATTGAAATGAGCGAGTTGAGATAGATGCACAAGAGACGTACTTACCGTGAGAGATAAAAAAATTATACAAAAAACTGCCACAATTAGTTGTCTTAGTAGGAGATTGATGTTGAAGAAGACCTGAGGTTACGTAATCTGTATTTCTTGAGGAAATCCAATATATCTCATGTAATTTGTGCTCACAAGAAACTAGTGTCTATTGACAGGTCCGAAATTGGCTACGATATTGACTGGTCATTTGTTTCACATTGCTATTTACATAAATTGATGTATATTTTAATCTTTTTTGCTGCTAATGGCAACTGGATATGCCCTGTAGGGTTAGTTAATGTGATGGTGAATGTTAAAAGAGAGAATTGTGTTTATGGACACACCAAAGATCAAAAGGTATTCTTTATGAAAGAGGTTATTTAACATTATTTATGGACAAGATATAATTTATGCATGAAAAACGGTAATTGGGCCATAATTTATGTATGAAATAGAGGTCAGACATAATGTAAGGATAACGCATATAATTATGAACAATTAGTGCCATTGTTAAATGGCATTGTGTTGTTCAATGCCATTAAAAGGACTAATACAATCCTTTACTTTGAACCAAGAAGTTAATTGATTTCTAATAGATGTGCATTAATAAATTACATTCCAACCTATTAAACAATGATAACCTCATGGGGCATTTGCACTTGGACCATTTATCTCCTGAATATGGTACCTAGACTGAAGTTAAGTCTATATGTACATACACCATTTCCATTCAAGAACAGACTGATACATGTCAAGAATTATAAATAATGATTAATCGTCTCATGAAAAGAAAACAAATACAGAGTTGCTCTTGAAGGGATAATATATTTGCAATCTTATATGTCTTAACCTGAATTATGTAGCCAAAACAAACCATCGAAATTGCCCCCTCTAAACACATCCCATTTATTTTCTGATTGACATGGGCGAATGCTGTGAAATATACAGAAAGCCGACACGTGGGAAACACATCAGTGCTGTTAATAGCCGACTTCCTAGCTTTACGCTGATGTGTTATATATATAAAACAAATCTACAGTGATTTTTGTTCAATCTTGAGTTATTTTTAATGATTTTATTTTTGGTGATGATTTTTGTTAAATACGAGTTATTCTTTTTAGGATGAAGTAGTTAAAAAAGTATATTGTTTTAGAGGCAAGTATTTATCTGAGAAGTCGATATGATATTGGTTCAGATTAACTTGAGATATCATGATCCCCTGGTGGTCTAAACATGAAAGAAATGTTCCTAGGATTTTTTTGTGGTAAATCCAACTTCTCCTGGGTTTTTTAGATCGACTTTTTATGAAGTGTCATGTTGGGTCTTATCTAATAGACAGCATAGGAAACTACTTGTTGAGTTTTATTTGGAGGAACTCTCTGTGGAAAGTCATTTGAATGCTGTTAATATTTTCGTCTGTATTGTTATTTCCAAGCAACATGTTTTGCTACATATTTCCATGAGATTCATTGATAAATTCTGATCTCACGAGGGTTAAAGCTGGAAAATGACCCCGGATGTAGAATAACATTGCAAGTATTTTGACCTATTGCTCTCGTATTCTCACACAAACTTTTTTCTTGAGCTTTTCGACAAAACGCCAAATCGTTGAAAAATTTACAACATTCCCTGGTCGCAGGGCCATCCGAGTCTTGCCATCTCCCTGGATTCGTGCAAACATGGACCGCAGGATGCTGGAGACTCACCGGTCCTATTTGCACAGAGACATGTGCAAATCTCCCCAGTAGATTGCATAGATAGACGCATGCACTTTGCTGTTGAGACACCAGGACAAAGCTATCTTAGGCTCCGTTCTAGACTGGCACTGCCTAGAGCAAGACCATTACTTTCCTCCTTTTTTTCACCCTGGCAATAAACATTGCAAAAGTCACATAGCTGGGCTATGCAGGGCTATATCCAAAGAGCAAATTGACGCTCGTCGATTTTGGTAAGCATCACGTCAGTTAATGGTCTCGTCTATTTCGCTTTGGCAATATTTGATGTAATTACGGTCTTATTGGATAAGCAATAGTTTGGGGTTTACAAAAATGGTAATTAGAACATTTGGATACATTACAATTAGGTTATTCAATGTGTCCTTAGCAGTTGTGATGATATCTATCATAAATGTATATAGTTGAGTAAGCAATTATGTACATATATGGCAGTTTTTTTGTTGTTGAATAAAATTTGTTAATGTTGATTTAAATAGTACTACCGGTAGTAGGTTTAATAAAATGGGCGTTGTTACACTTTATAGCTTTTCTATTTCACAAGTCATGCTGTCCATTACACCCCGTCTATCAAACATTGACATACACTATACGTCGTCAATTTCATATCCATGTTCAATATCCCAAATAATTCCCTGTTATATTTAGCTTTAACAGAATTCCTTAGTTTCGCGATTTAATTAAATAAAACCCTAGAACAAAGGCGCATTATGAAATGTATTCCGAGATGCAATAATTTCTTTTTATCTTTCTGTTTTGTCTGTTTTTGAATCCGATAATTGACGAAGCTGTCACCCATACGGTGATAAACGATTCCAGTTATGTCTTAAACATACTCAACAGTTTTAACTCTGTGTCAGTAGCCCAGACAACACAGGATACATCCAAAATCAATGACGACATTTTTAAAGATCGGGTGACGATATTCTTAAGATCTGGTCATGTTTTGTCACAGGGAACATTTTGAGAACACACAGTACAGGGGGAGAATAAGAACGGCTCCAAGGGGGGAATATTTAACTGCTGGAGTTAAATTTGAACAAACGTCTTCGCTGTCCTGTATTGTGTCTCAGGCTAAGATGACCAGTTTGTGGGCATCAGAGGCAAATATTTGTTCGGTATTAGTTGAGAGAGACAATGTTTAACTATGGGGGTGGGGAATTGGAGAGAGGGGTGAGGGGAGAGGGAGGGGGGTATGGGGGTAGTGGTTGGTTAATCTGTCTGTCTTAGGGCTAAAGTGAAGAAAATTGGTTTGAGTGAAATCAACAGTAGTGGGGCTTAAGATGAGAATGGGGCAGATTTGCTGTGGGGGGCAGGGGGTGGTTGCACGAGTGGGGGTGAGGATTAATGAGGTAGTGGGGGTCAGGAGATATATTACATATCCAGCTGTATGACACAGTTCACTTGGAATGGATTTTAATTTAATCTCTAAAAGATTAACACACCAATTTTAGGAACATTTGGAAATATTCATAGTAGTAGCGTGCATTAACATTCTATGGTAACGAGTCATGCAAAAGCTAGAAGAATTTACTGTTGTTGCCTTCATGGACTAGATATGCGTTTCATTGACATTTGATGTGGTTATGTGTACTTGATGATTGATAGTCTGGTGATATTAACACAACCCTTTCACGTATATTTCACTCTTACATTTCAGTCATATACAGCATGTTGTATGTTTTGCTTGTACACTTCCCTCATAATAGTCATATTATTTTGTATATTTTACTTGTAGGTTTCACTATTACTTTTTTCTTGTTTATTTCAGTTGTATATTTCAGTAATATTTTCCCACATAATTTTGTATATTTCACTCATATCTCTCACTTTTATTATTTTTACTTGTATGTTTCACTCGTATATTTCAGTCATGTTTTCACATCAACTTGTAACTTTCATATATTTCAGTAAGATGTTTCTTGCTATCTTCATCATGTTCATACACATGTTGGTTCCATTACTCAGTGGTAGTAATTCAGTGCAATATACATGCTATCCTACGCTGTGCGCCACATGTCTGTTTATCATATAGATAGAACTAGAAAGGGACATGCATCTCAACATGCAGTAGCAGGCACACACATATTTCCATATTCACAACCAGGATGAAATTGAGTAGCATTTGTACAAAAGGCATCAAACAGTAGACAGGTGCTTTATCACAGCGATGTCTTCAAGGGGTATCAAGGGACTCATGAAAAAAACCCATCCCAACCACCTCGTAGATTGCAAGATGATAGTCCGTACAAATTGCAATGTGAAATATACATGAACCGTCGACACCAAATCGAAAATTAATTCATAATTGCTTTCTAAACAGCTCAGAATTTAGTATAAGTAGACGGCTGTATACATCTGGGAAAGACGTGGAAAGTGAACCATCGTAGGAGGTTTATTCTGGAGTGAACCCACCGTCTCACCCACGGTCCTGATAGTGGGGGGAATGGTTCCGCTGGGTATAGTGCTGATGACTCTGACAGATAGGAAAGTCACGTGACGGATGTCAATTTCACTCGCTGGGGACCAAGAAACTCAATTTCCCATAAGCCTCCGACCACAAAATGCGGCAAAAGATTTATATATTCGACACTGGCAGTGGGTTCGGGAGTTGAGAAGGTGATTATATTCTCAGGGAGTCGGAGACATGTTTTAGGTTCGGAGGCAGTCTTGGGATGCAGGTGGTTGTTGATACCCTGAGAAGGTGTTAAGTGTTTTCTTAATTTGTTTTGAGTATCTTCTAAAATCTTAATTTAATGTTAACTTGATAGTGATCGTCAGTAAATTTATTGTCATTGATCAAGGAAATTGTTGACACTTTCAAGTAGAATCATGCAATATTCATACACACACATGCATGCACACACATGCATGCACACATACACACACACACACACACACACACATAAGCACACAAACAAGCACATACATACATAGACACACACACAGCTGTACATGTACACACACATGTATATGCATGCACACACATGCATGCATTACACACACACACAGAATGTTTATTCCAATATGTACAAGATACATACATTAAACCATGACCTCAATTTTTCGGAAACTTGACAATGAAATATACACCAAGATACATTTCATTGTCAGTCAACTGTCAAACTGTCTTGTCGGACACTCCCCTTTAAGTGTCAAGGTGAAGTATCAGTTCCACTTTAATACATGTACATTTACTCCCACCCCCACCTGCACTTACGACAACCCCCTCAGAATCCCCCCCCCTCCTTATCCATTTCCCTCACTCCCACCCCTTCCCCATTTCCCTCACCCCCCAGACTTGCCATGTGACATAAGACAAATATTTGGCTGGACCCATTTGGATAAGCTCCTCCAGTGACTTAAGCCTTTGTACAGTTGTCACTGTCAATCCCACGCAGCTAACTAAAGCCTGAATTAACATATATATAGCGCAATCAGCGTGTAATATACAACCTCTCAACCCCATAGTCTTTGTTGTGCTTGCCACAGAAGAAACAATATTGAGTTTGAATCTGTTTACCTTATAAAATGACTGGAAAAGTCTTTGTGACTATAATTATCAACTTTTAAGTTTCGTTGTTTGAGTTGTTTTATGTTGTAATAAGGGTGATTTATTTTATATATGCAGCATCAAATTCTGATTGCATTTTTCTTTAACGTACATGTTTGAGAAATCTCATATCTTTGACATACATATTGATCTGGGGGTTTGTAAGTTGTAATGGAGCCCAGTAAATGCAGGCTAGTCCTTATCTTACATCACAGCTGTCAAAAACATTGGCATGAGAAGGGGGTCATTAGAAACAAATTTCCATTGGTCAAGGGGCCTGGTCATTATAAAGGAATATACACTGGTCAGATGCTGGTCATTATGTAGACAAATGGACACTGGTCAAAGGTAAGAGGAGTCATAAACCTGTTGTCAGACTGGAGATAATCTTTGATAATATCTGATAAGAAATTATCTCAGATGTTTGTCAATGTCAGACCTCTGTCCATTTCACATGTGGTCAGTGGATGTCCAAAACTTTGAACTTTGACATGTGCATACCTGCTTCTATAGACCTTTACAACCAAAACATTTGAACTTTAACATGGCCATACCTGCCTCTATAAACAAATACGCCCATGTTACCAGTCATAAATTGCTGTTAGTTTCCCCTTAAACATGCTTCATTTAAGACTTAAAGTGGTCATCCAACATAGTAACTACACCTTTAAATCATCGTAAAATTCCTAAGTATTAAAATTTAAAGAGGTACCTAGCAGGACAATTGAAGCTTGGTTGGCTACTGAGACACTTTTAGTAGATTTACGTTGTATATAAGCTTTAAACATAAGCTTAAACCTTCAGATTTTCAATATACATGTATATATTTTTAACTGTAAAATTCAAAAATTTCATCTCAATGTGAAAATGTTATTATTTAAATTTGAAATAATATTGGAGTAATATTTCGACCAGCAGAGGTCAATTCTGCAATGCAGAAACTGCAACTACGAATGGTTTTGTGAAGATGGTCACATGCCAAGATCGACCATATTCTAAGTGGCTTGTCAAAACAATGTCTGGATGCAGAGATATGGACAGATAGCTGGTTACCCCTCATTGTGCCTACATCTCAATCTGCCTACACTCAATCTGCCTACAATATAAAGTAAGGTCAATGTGA
>JAUTBV010117166.1:0-29633 GCA_032361325.1 Lepetodrilus fucensis
ATATGCAACAAAATGACTGGACTGGGCTCCTAATAATGACAACTACTACGAGGATAAGCGGCAAGCTCATCCGACTGTGCATTCATTAAGAACCAGTTTATAAAATACATCATTCCCATATTAGGTCATCATTAGTGTGGCTACAGTCTACTGCAGGTGTAGTGATGTATTTGCGAAGCGCATAGCAACACATTTGTGCTAGTTTACATGCTGTACCCACCACATACCAGGCCTATAACTGACTGTAGCTTCAAATTTGAATATTGAATATTTGGGAAAGGTTGCAAGTTTGTGTATTAATTGAAATTGGTGAGTGGGTCTTTGAGGCAGATAGAGGCAGTTCAGTACCAAGCATGATATTTTTCTGTAGAAGTCTTGCAATGGTATCGAATTACTGATGAATGAAACATAACCAAAGTAGATCATGAATATTTCCTACAGAACTGTTGGATTGGTGGCGGCTTTAGCCTATCATTGCTAGGTTGTATAAAGAACACAAATTCAAAACATACACATTCAGAGAATATTTTATTTATTTATTTATTTATTTTAATTATTTTACAACTGATTTGAGACATAAGATTTCTTCATGCTTGGCAATTGTAAATGATGCTACGCCCTTGTTGCTTTCAGGTGTGTCTAATTTGGCAGAGTTTGGCGGGGAACAGGAATATTTCCAAAGGTTTAACCCATCCTCGAACACTGCGTTTGATAGTTATAAACACAGAAAGAGTTATCAGTGCACTCATTGCGAGAAGGTGTTCACACATACAAGTACTAGACGGAAGCATGTGAATGCAGTACACAATCAGTTGAAGTATGAGTGTGTGTGTGGGAAGGTGTACAAGTATGAACAGAACATTTGCAGACACAAGAAGACGTGTACATTTCTTTTAGGCTGCAATAACTGACTGTAGCTTCATTTGAATATTTGTGAAACACTGTGGACGATTTCAAATCATTAAGTCACCCCTTTGTTATTTTCAGGTGTCCATGGGTTGGATCGATTAGTTGGCTCAATCAAACAACAGTTCCAACAAGCAATTCCATCCCTAGTGTGGAATGAGGAAAAGCAGAAAATGTGCTATCCTTGCCCTGAGTGTGGCAAAATGTTCACAGACTGTAGCTCAAGGCGACAGCATATTGATGGCATTCACAGGGGCGTGCGTTACCACTGTGTGTGTGGGAGATCGTACAACTTCATGCAGAGTATCAACCGACATAAAAAGACATGTTCTCGTTGCTCTGAAAATTAAACTCCATATTCACTCGACCACTCTGAAAATTATAAACTGAATATATATTGGCATTCCAGCATTGACATTAATAAATTGTGATTGGTTGAATGATGTCCTCTCATTATTTTATTTTCCTCTTCCTGCGGATTGTAATCTGATTGAGCATTTCGTAAAGGGATCCTTCCTCACTGTGCCTCTGCATGGCTGTCGCTTCAATCGTGATGTAGTAGAATGCTTTGGTATTGATTTTGTTCAAAGGCAGAGGTTGTTTCTTTAGGTAAATTATCAATGTGCCATCTGAAGCAAATATATTTCGTGCATTCTTCTTAGTTAAATATCATGATTGAAGGTTTTGTTTGTGCCTGTTATTTATTAATTTTGTGTTTATGTTAATTTTTTTACTGTTTTTTTATTTGATAAATACATATACTGTGTTTTATTTGATAAATATACATGTCAAGGACCCGTCAGAAATTGGTATATCTTGCAGGACTAGAGTTTGACCTTTTGTTGTTTTCAGGTCGGGGTCAAGGTCAGGCTTCATCTGGGTGGCACATTGATGATATGGCACATGGACATCCCTCCAACGTTCTCAAATCTAAGCCTATGGATAATAGTAATTTCAGCAGCACGTCTGGATGCTATCCGTGTCCAGACTGCGACAAGACCTTTGCTAGTTACGGAGCGAGGCGGAACCATGTCAATGCCATACATAAAAACATGCAGTTCACTTGTGTGTGTGGAAAAGTCTACAATTATCAGCAAAGCTTTCTTAGGCATAAGAAATCCTGTTCCCTGTGTAACCCAGAACATGGTCTAATCTTTAAGTAGTCTTCAGCAAAAACATGTGATAGTTGTGCTATGACATGAAGTCGGCACTTTGCAGAAATTGTTATTTTTTGCCATTTATGGTGACAAACATTTTTGCTCTTTTCAGATGTCCACTTTCAAGGCAATTATTCCTGGGGTCAAGCATGCAGTGGTGGTGGTGGTGGTGGTGGGATTTTAATCAGAAGGAACAAGTGGTTTGCACCTGGTGGATTTACATGCTCAACGTGTAACAAAGAGTTTTCAAGCAATTCTGCTCGTCAAAATCACATTAATTCCATGCATAAAGGATTGTCATTTGCATGTGTTTGTGGAAAAAGCTACATATATCAGCCAAGCTATCTGCGACACAGGAAGACTTGTTCAGAATTCTGCTCCAAATAGTTGTATGTATTGGGTTCCCTGTGTCGGCGAGACAAATCAAAAACAGCTTCTTGCAGATCAGTATGACATGCTACACAATGAGCCTAATGTGAGGTCATGATAATGACACATATAACGAAAACAGTACACAAAATAGAGGGTGCTTACTGAATTCTTTTTTTGTGTTTGTGTAAAACGATTACATTATCACAGACTCTTGCAGCCAACTTTTATTTATTGATTTTAAGAGTCTCAACCTTAGTGTTCTGCTTCTTTCAGGTGTGTATGGAGGGTACTGGCAGCCGTCTCGCCGTGCTCAGTGGTACTCTAATGGTCTAGGTTCAGTGGCAGGACGCAGTGCCGTCAGGTTTCCCTGTCTGGAGTGCTCCAAAGTCTTTGTGACCGCCAGAGCCAGGCAGCTCCATGTCGAGGCCCTTCATGAACAGCTCGATTTCAGCTGTGTATGTGGAAAGGCCTACAGATACAGAACTGGTCTACAGAGACACATGAGGAACAGCAAGTCCTGTGTGGACAGAGCTACGAGTCAGGGTGGTGCATCTGCTTGTTTGGTGTCTGGGAATTATTGGGATCTGAACCGTATGACCACTTTGCAATGCTCTAATAATCGGTCATCGCAAATGGGTGAAAGATTCCCGCAATGACGTAAAACTCTGTAATCACTCGCTCACTCTAATAATATAGTACTTTCGCATTCTTGAACAGTCATCTCATAAATACTGTATATGAAAGTTTCTATCGGGTGAAATGGATATTCTTGAAATATGATTGGTTGGTTCATTGTTTGGTCTACCAGCGTTATCTTCAATTCTTTCAAGGACCTTGTGTGATAGGGAGGATACTATTACTAGTATCTTTTGTAAATATTAATTTCTACTGGAAGCTCCCATTCACTTATTTTTGTTGGTATCTTCAGATGATTCATTATGTTATTTCAAAGCATTGCAACATTTTGAAATGATAATGGTTTCATTTCCTGATTTGATTTGTAGAGATTTTGCAATCCCCACGAATGTTATTTTTCATTTGTAACATTTGCAGTTGAATTCCATTACTAGTATTATGTACAAATGTTTTATAATAAAATACTGATAATTATTTTGCAAATGTTTGTTTTAAAATTGTATTCGCACAAAACAGGGCCTCATTACTCCAAACAGATGTAGCTACAATTGATTGTAAGTAAAATCTTGGTGATCTACTACCTACTGTAAATCCATTGCACGAAACACTTTTATCGCTACAATACTTGAGAATCTGATTAGCGAAAACTATAGCAGATATAAAAGTGTTTTGTGCAAACGGACTTGCACTTGTAGCAGGTCCCTAAAATTTTACTTGTAATCGACTACAGTTACAAGTCGCACAATAGCAATACACAATACAGTCAGTCGCACAATAGCAATACCGTCAGTCAATTAGAATTAGTCAACATGGCCGTGCTTTACCTGGGTATTTTAGAATCCTCTCTTCTGGATCACACAACTACTGCTATATAACATTTCTACCAGGCAAGAACAAGGTTCACGATCAGCACATTAATGTAAGGACATTTGTGATTGCACCAGGCAAGAACAAGGTTCACGATCAGCACATTAACGTAAGGACATTTGTAATTGCACCAGGCAAGAACAAGGTTCACGATCAGCACATTAACGTAAGGACATTTGTGATTGCACCAGGCAAGAACAAGGTTCACAATTAGCACATTAACGTAAGGACATTTGTGATTGTACCAGGCAAGAACAAGGTTCACGATCAGCACATTAACGTAAGGACATTTGTGATTGGACCAGGCAAGAACAAGGTTCACAATCAGCACATTAACGTAAGGACATTTGTGATTGTACCAGGCAAGAACAAGGTTCACGATCAACACATTAACGTAAGGACATTTGTGATTGCACCAGGCAATAACAAGGTTCACCTGATATCAGCACATTTGGTACGACTCCGAGAACCAACATCTAGTAGGAATGTTTTTGGAAATGATTGCTGGAACCCTTGATATAAAAACATGAATAGACTTTGTTAATGTAGTTTTCTGCAGTATTTCAGTGAAATCAGCTTTACATTGATAGTAAGAGTAAGCATTATGGCGTATGCAGAAAAACAAACTTTACACAGATATTGCATCACAAACTTCCCAGAAAATGCAGGTACAAACATAAAATAAGAACTACCACTTGAAAAATGCTGTACCCATATATCTTTGGCACTCTCAGTTTACTCTGTGAATGACGTACTAATTGTGACATTTTGCTGACCACTGATACAGAAAGTGATCTTTTATCAATGAAATGCATTCATTAAGCAATGAATCTTTTATCTCTAGATGAACACAATATGGTGTATGCTTCATGAAAAATATATGGAATAACTTCATTGAAAGTCATTTAGAGTTGAGCTATCCAGATATGTTCATACCTTTAGTTATTACTGAAGTAGAGTCACCACAAATGATCCATACCTTTGTTATTTTCAGGTTTGCCTCATTGGAATGAGTTTGTAAAGAGACAGACACATGTTCAGTGGATTAGCCCATCTTTGAAACCTGTTTTAATGCGTAATGAAGGTAGTAAGAAGATTATTAAGTGCCCGCAGTGTGAGAAGACGTTCACAGACTATAGTAGCAAAATCGGACATGTAAATGCCACGCACAATCAGTTGGTTCACGAGTGTGCATGTGGGAAGATGTACAAGTATATGACCAGCTACTATCGCCATAGAAAGACCTGTAATGTGAGTTTAAGGGTTGGTTACCCCCTCAAATAGAATATTTGTCACTAGAACTACAATTTACAAAGTTAAACATTGGTGATAAGGAAATGTTATCCCACAAGTCAATGTTTTAACTTTTTCTCATTGTTTTTGACTGATAAGATAAAACTGACAAGATAAGATCTTCTTGTAGTAAGATGAATAAAGTACAGCATATAAGGTTGTGTTGGTATGAACATTCCAATAAATTATTAGAACACTATCAAGAGAAATAATAATAAATATGTACATGCTTTTCATCATTGAATGATTGGAAAATGAACCTAGTCAGGCATTGTTTGATTTAACTTCATCTGAAAGGTTTTGCACCAAAAAGATGCTCATGTATGTATGTGTGTATATATTAATATAATGTTAGAAACAATTCAGTTAATATCAAGTTTTGCACCTCGAAATAGAATTCCTCTTATTGTTTGCAGATTCTGGATACAACCGGAAGATCCATTCTAAACAATTCCTGACTGAACCTTCTTTACAAGATATCCAAATGTTGAACATTTATCATCCTGGATTGTCTCCGGCAGTTGCATTAAAGAACCTGACGCTCTTTGCTCGCGATCTAGATGGATCTAGAAAATTCAACTCCAGCTCCACAGTTTCAGGTGTTTCACGAGAAGGTTCTGCAGCAGGACATCGTGAGATGTCTCTACGGACGAGTCAGTCAGCAACGAGCTATAAGTGTGTTGAGTGTGGCAAAGAGTTCACTCAATCTGGAACGAGAAAGGACCACATGGAGGCGGTGCACGGGAATGTGTCGTACACCTGTCCGTGTGGTCGGACGTACAAGTACCCGTGCAGCTTCCGACGTCATCGGCAGACCTGTCCCCATGCAGTCGGAGTGGAACCGCTCAAACAGTTCCATAGCTAGTAGCGTGGAAGACTGACATGTTTGTTGTTGCAATGAGGACTGGAAATGTGTATGCATTGTGCTGTGTGATAGTCATCATTTAAGAAATCCTTTGAACTTGTGGTTGGAGACCATATGAAAACATATCGCAGTGGTATATATTGGATGTGTTGGTTGATGAATCATGATTGATTTATGTTTTACTTTGGAACCTTTTATTAATCTTGTGAATTATTCCAATAAATGGACAGATTTAGTAATCATACTTGGGATTATTGTCAGCGTTTTTGTTATAGAATTGAGGTCAAGATTATAGTTGTTTGAAATATTGGAAAGACTTGTGGACAAGATATGAAAGTTCAACCTGTATTTGTCAAATTTCAATTGGTTGATCTCTGAACTTTGCCACAATTTCATTTCATTACTAGGTATAGTCATGAATGTATGCTTTGGACCAAACATGCAAAATATCAAACAATGCAAAGTCCTCTTCAGGTCCCAGATAACGGTTATGAATTACAAATGGCATATTTAAGCATCATGATCCTACTGTGTCACCATTTGGAATAAATAAGTTAATGGTAAATGTTGTACCAAACTGACTCAATTGAATTATCATGATTCTAGGAGAAACATGCTGTTAGTTTACATTTGTTTTAATTTTCATTCGACAGTTTGTTGTTGTTGCTTCATCACCATCTTCTTTGAATGCCAATGCACGACTGTGGTGTTAATCTGCTTCTCATGTCTATTATGGAACTAGTTCTCACTTTTCATTGTTTGCAGGTAATGGTAACCTGGGTTCAAATCTAGTAGGAGCTATCCATCGAGTAGGGACCAGTGGAAGTTTGTTTTCAAGCTCTAAACGCGTTGGTCCAATGCATTATACAGGATCTCTTGGTTCAGGTGCATCAGGAGAACCTTCTCAAAGACTCCAATCTGGACTCCGTTTCCTCAACCAGTATCTGCTTCAGGATATTGGGATAGGATCAGAAACATTGGACTCAGACAGCAGGGATGGCCAGAACTTTACACAGCTGCACTTTCAGTGTAATGTGTGTGATAAGGTATTCACCAGAGCTTCCACTAGGAAGGCTCACACAGACGCCGTTCATGGAAACGTGACGTACAACTGTCCCTGTGGACGTGTTTATAAGTATCCCTGGGGATTCAGCCGCCATAAGAGACTGTGTCCATATGCACACAATGCAGGGACTGCTCCCAGCGGTTGCAGTTGACTTGTTGGAACAGTGGTCCTGATACCCAGTGTATGGTATAGCTCCTGAAAAGCTTGGGCTAGATGACTAATTCTAGCCACTGTTAAACCATTCAAACATTTCTCAAGTCAACGTAATCACTCACTCCTGTCAATGTCAACAGGTTGTTTCAGCAGTATTTCTTCCTTTAGTTGGAAATTCATATTGCGTTAAACTCCATATTCACTCACTCACTCACTCACATTATGGATATGCATAGTTCACAGTTCAAG
Source organism: Lepetodrilus fucensis (assembly GCA_032361325.1). Classification (NCBI taxonomy): domain Eukaryota; kingdom Metazoa; phylum Mollusca; class Gastropoda; order Lepetellida; family Lepetodrilidae; genus Lepetodrilus; species Lepetodrilus fucensis. The sequence goes on from JAUTBV010117166.1 coordinate 7,565, forward strand.
GAAAAATATACTATAAAAACTATAAAAAGAAAAGCTGCAATTTTAGTTATGTTGCATTTACCATAACTGCATATATGCTCTTCTGCACAAATTGTAGACCATTTGTGATACATCTCCAAGTTTTGATCATTATTGTTATATACACACATAATGAATCATATCTATCACCTATGTCTGTGAGTTGTCATTTGATTTTCAACTGTATTTTGGTTTAGTTCTGTTTGGTCATACCTGATTCCAGTTTAAGGTGAAGTTATCATACCTTAGCTTCTACATATTTTATCAGTTTAAAAGTATGCTTCTTTATTTCGTTTTGATAATAGTTAATGTTATTTGGTTTGCAAACAGTACTTTAGTCACTGACTAATTCAATCCCCCGCCAAAAAAAGTATACTAGTATACATTATACACGAGTCATGAAATTATCTCTGTAACCATCCAAACTCAAGAAAATAAAATTGGAACAACCCAGTTCACTTTATCTTTGTTTATTGCAGGTCATGGATTCTTCAGTTTAAGTCAGTTGATGGCAGACAATTCATTTCAAGCTGTGAGGGATTATAGCACTGTAACCAGTCTTGTAAGGAATGGTGGAGGTGTGACCAATCTTGTAAGGAGTGATGGTGGCATGACATTATGGACCCCCAGCCTTGCTGCTCTGCCTTCTGTGTCTCAAGGACATCCAGGTGGTCCACAGTTCCAGTGTCATCTCTGTGAGAGAGTCTTCACACGAGCAGAAACAAGGAGAGCTCACATAGAAGCTGTCCATGGCAATGTCACATATTCTTGTCCCTGTGGTCGGGTCTATAAGTACCCTTGGGGATTCAGACAGCATAGGCAGAAGTGTCCCCTTGCCTTTGCATCGGGGCCCACAAAACATTTCAACTAAAGCGTACCTGTTGGGAATGTTTTTGTTATTGGTTTGGGGGAGTGTTCGTCGTTGTCTGGAAGAGATGGGCATGTCTTGGAACTGATGTGCTAAACGTTGAGATTGAGGATATTGCTGGACGTGAGATAATTGGTAATGAGATGAAGCTGATTGCTGTGGATTTGCTTGATTGTGCAATTCCTTGTATTCTTCAGGGCAGATTTCCAAATATTGACATCAAACAATGATAAACTCCCTTTTCAATTGTCTTTGAAAATCTTTTCATGTGCATATATTTTTGTGATGCATTGACTGTGACGTATTTTTCTGTAGACTCAGCTTTGCTCTTCCCTGTTTTCAGAATTGGGAACATTCCTTTCAAATCGCCACTTGGAGATGCTTCAACGTACACCTGCTGAGGCATATGACGCACAAGTGACATTTGCAAGATTTTCTTTGCCACATCCACAGCTTGCAAACTTGTCTGGAAGAACTAGAAGTTTATTTCCTGATGTCTCTGAAGCTGTTCCTCAATTTGGCTACAAATGTGATCAGTGTGGTAAGGTCTTCACCCAGAGTGGCACCAGGAAGGCCCACATCGATGCCGTGCATGGCAACGTGACGTACTCCTGCCTCTGTGGCCGGTCCTACAGGTACCCTTGGGGGTTCAGACAACACCGACAGAAGTGTTCCATAGCTTTGGCATCGGGCCCTACAAAGCATTCCTCCTAATCAACGGCTTGTGACTAATCTGTGATGATGGTTGACAACTGTCCCACTGTGCTGTGTTCGTTTGTGAAAGTATCTATGAACATCTTAGTGAGTCAGTCTTTCTCTTTGCTGCTTTCTGAATACAGAACATTCTGTACGCATCCTGTTATTGACTGAGGGCATTACAAGGTATTAGGGCTTGTGAGGTGTGTAGTGAACAAATAAGACATTCCAGTAGACAACCACAAAACACATTCATCAGTGAGATCTAGAACCTCAAGTTCTGTGTTCCAATGTTACCATTAAACACAATCTCTTTTCTCTTTCCTATGTCAGAATATTTAGTTTTTAAACCAGTTTCAATTGAAAGGGAAAATATTTTCATTGTTCCTATTTTCTCCAGGTTAATTTAGTTCTGTGTTCCAATGTGATAATTAAACAAGATCTCTTTCCTGTTTTCTGAGATGTCAGCATATTTTGTTTTTAAACCAGTTTTAATTAAAACGAAAAATACTGTCATTGTTTCTATTTTCTCCAGAATGCTTTAGTTCTGTGTTCCAATGTGATCATTAACCCTCTCCCTGCTGAAGGCAACTTAAGTTGACGAATAACATGCAGAATAGAACACTTTGATTTTAGATCTCTTTCCTGTTTTCTGATATGTCAGCATATTTTGTTTTTATACCAGTTTCAATTCAAAGGAAAAATAGTTTAATCATTCCAGTATTTTCCCAGGATATTTTAGAGCATTTTTTATCCTGTCTTATGTTCATATTATTATAAGTAATTTTGAGGAATTTATTAATAATTTATCATTTATCAATATGTTAACAATATTGTTCTAATATTTCTAATGTTCAAGCTGTCTCATTTCATGGCATCTGCTATTAACTGTTCATATTCATTCTCTGAGGAAATCCTTTATGTTGACGGATAATATTTATATATCACTGGTTCATAGACTAAACCAGGTCACTTGTGTTTTATTACAATTTTGATTCAATAAATTATTGTTCTTTTATTACAGTTTTGTGATTCCTATCTGAAGTAATAGTTATTGAGATGAAACCCACAAACCATGTTCATATTTCTTATTGTATTGAAAGGATATCAGAAAGAAATGTCTGCAGAGCTCCTGTGGCCCCATGCTTAGCTTAGGTACTCAGTATTCATAGTTCTTGATATAGATGATGCATTGTATTTCTCACTGTTGTGCAAAGATGATGCTACTGTTTTTGGAACACACTACTTTATTACAATGCAAACAGTGGTTGTTCAGTGGAAGCTAATAAATCTGTGAAGCCAAATGTTCCATGTTGGGCGCCAGTTGTAACAGGACCATACCGATCATTAGATTCGAACCTGAGTTGTCTGGACTCCAACACTATCAACTTTGCCAAAGAGGTATCCTCATTGACCAAGACTAGAATGAGCATTTTATGTCGAAACACATAAGTGAAGGAATCTTGAAAGCGGCTCAATTTAAAAAGGAAAAGGTTGCACACAGATATTTAAGAATGGTAACTACATCACACAAACATGCATCCTTGCATCCTAATATATGTATGTCACTGAATGCCACTTTGGAAGCTAATAGAGCTTGCTGGGATTCCAACTTGCAGGGATCTGTATCTATAGTTCAACATGCGAACCATTATGCTACATCTTGCCACTGTAGAACATATTTAAGGTACATGTATATAGAAATACACAGAACAAGAACAGTCGCATGGAGTACTAATACATCATTTCCTTTAGTAGGAGCTAGTATTCTGAAGTAAAAATGCATACACAAGAACAGTTTACTAACCCTGACATTTGTATGTGTAGTAGTTATTTGTGAGCAATCTAAGGTGAATGTCATTGATTGGGGTGAACTTTTGTGAAGGTATCAACAGATGATCTTCTAACAGTGATAGCACTGAACGTTCTTAGCTTATGTATCAGCATATCATAGAGATAGAAAACAATGTGTATGTGTGTGAATCCAATGGCAGCCTACATATGGTGAATACATTGATTGAAGAATTTCTGAGTCGCTGAATGAATCCAGATACAAACAAATCCAAAGTCTCTGAATTCAATTGTCTTTTATTACTTTCAGGACAAGCAGGTGAGGGTTCAAGCCAGTATTTTAGAAGCTCTACATTCCAAGATTTGGTTACTGGCATCAACAGGTTTGAAGTCTCACGAAATGTACCTCAACTACAATCTGGGAATTATCCTTCTTCCCGCGACAAGCCCGGACATTTTGTGTGTTGCGAATGTGGAAAGACGTTCACACACATCACAAACAGGAACATCCACTTTGAGGCTGTGCACAGGAGCATGTATTTCTCGTGTGCCTGTGGGAAGACGTACAAGTATCGGCGGGGATTCCGTCGACACAGAGAACAGTGTCCACATGCTGGCTCGGAACCAGTCAAGCAGATTGTTTTTAACTGACGGTCACTTCCTTATAACTGAAATAAGAACAGCTCTAAAACTGCTTGCATGGCATTGTACCCATTGCTGGACTTGACAGTTGTCTGTCTTGGTTATGAACATTATTTGGGTGATGACATGGTTTTTATTGGATGCTCTTTACGCTGGAGTAAGGCTTGTGGCATTACCTCATTGTTTCCTTTTGATTAGTACTGTAAGTAGCTTGTATCTGCAATGAGATATCCATTGATAGTTAAATTCTGTTGTATACATTAAGAGTGGCTAAACAATATTTTGGATACTGGTACTTTGTCGGTATTCAATAGTGAGATGATGTATAGAAATGGTTGATGTTGATATTTACTCTAGTTTGTACAGTTTGTTTCTTCTTCATATTCAAAGTGAGAGCCTTGTTTGCTTGGGTTGATGTAAAATGTTCGCTAAGTAATGATGTCTGGGTTGAAATTTGTGTGTAGACATCGTACTTGTACAAGGCTTCTACTGTTGAATCTCACACTTTGTGTCTAGCAACATTCGGTTATTAAATATTCTCGTAAATTTTAACAGCAAAATCAGCTTTTGCTTTTGTCGGTTTCAGATCATGGAAAGACGCAAGCTAGCCTGGCAGCGAAGTCGTTCCAAGCAGTTGAAGGGCTGGGTAGGGTTGGTGGTTACTATGACTCTGACAAAGATGCAGAACTGCGTTTTGTATTGCAGTCTCCGTGGGTAGGTGGTCCGTGTGGCCCAGTGCGGTTCAAGTGTGACCTCTGCTACAAGGTGTTCACTGACCCCGCCACCAGGAAGGCGCACCGAGAGGCCGTCCATGAGAATGTCACATACTCGTGTCCGTGCGGGAGGACGTACCGATACCGTTGTTCGTTCCGGAAACACCGCCAGACTTGTCCAACCGGACACGGTGCAGACCCCATAAAAAATGTCAACATGTAATGGAAGAGTTGTGGGCCTTTGGCTTGGATGGCGTCTACCATTAATATACCAACTACGCCCTGTATTATTGGAGGTACCCATACTTCCAGAAACATTGGTGATTCATCATTGACCTTAGTGATGCAATTTAACATTGTGATTATAACATTGTTGTTGGGTTGACAATGGCTAGTGCGTATGGTAGTGTTGTTGCAGACATATTGGTGAAACATTGACACTAGAGACATATTGATATAATGATTTTGACATTGTTGATTGGTTGGCAATAACTTGGACACACTGTTCAGAGTATCATCTTGGGATTTGACAGTATTGTGAACGGAGAAAGTAAAATTACTCTTGATTTATATTGTGACCACAGTCTACGACAATTTTACAAGCATTACTCATGTGCCATGTTGTATTTTACCCAGAAAAATGTAATGTCTGATATTTGAAATGTAGGTGACATGGAGTCGTACAATTATATTTACCATGCATTATCATTTGCTTGAATGGTTTTTGACACGTACAGTATGTCCTCAGTATTTTTGTTGTTGGAATTAAATGTTTGGTATATGTGAAAATTCTAAATATTGTATTTCACCTGTGTCATTGAGCCTCAAGAATGACTGACAATTGTCATGTGCTACACAATGGTGAGATTTGATTACAGACTTATTTCAAATACATAATGGCAGGAGGAGGGGTTTGATTGCACATTGAGCTACAAATCCGAGGTTCATGTTTACATCCTGCACAGGAAATGACGACCATTTCTGTGGTAGACACTAGAATTTACATGTTTTGAAACAACAGTTGCACATGTTGAGACAACAGTTACATATGTGAAGACAACAGTTACACATGTTGAGACAACAGTTACATATGTTGAGACAACAGTTACACATGTTGAGACAACAGTTACACATGTTGAGACAACAGTTACATATGTGAAGACAACAGTTACACATGTTGAGACAACAGTTACATATGTGAAGACAACAGTTACACATGTTGAGACAACATTTACATATGTGAAGACAACAGTTACACATGTTGAGACAACAGTTACATATGTTGAGACAACAGTTACATGTTTTCATATGTGAAGTCAACAGTTATTCATGTGGAGACAACAGTTACATATGTCAATAACAGTTACATATGTGAAGACAACAGTTACATATGTGGAGACAACTGTTATGATATGTCAACAACAGTTACACAAGTAGAGACAGCTTAACCCTCTCCCTGCTGGATTAGGTAGTCACTGCTCTTTAGGGCATTTCTGGTTGCCTTCAGCATGGAGAGGGTTAAAGACAACATTATTCTGGAGTTAACAATTACATATGTCGACAACAGTTACATGCTGAGACAAAGTTACATGTGTAAAGGCTATAGTTCAATGTCTATACACATTCTATACAATTTTCACTCTAGGGTTATCTGTACCGGTTAATCTGTAGTCAATTAGTTTCTAATATAGTTTGAGGACAACCTTTGAAAACTGGTTACAAGATACTGTGGAAAATTGTTTTGAAGAACATTATATAGTAAGCTTTTCCCTCTTTGGGAATGGCAAATATATATTTGTACATGGGATTGTAATATTCTTGGTACACAAAGATAAACATATTTTTTGAAGAAATATTCTTGCACATTTAACATACTTTGTACAATGGAACTATATATACATTGGAACTCTTCTCTTGAAGCAGCCTACAACTTTTCTGTCCTTTCCATATTCTATATTATTATCATTAATTAATTTTTGAATAGCTTTTGAAAAACTGGCAAGATATAATTTACTATTTTCTCTGGAATTTCACAATATGCCTAAAAATAATGAATATTGAACAATTTTATAGTTGCTTGAAAAATATCTTCAGAAATCATTGGCCGTTTGTGCATAATCTTACTAATAGACTATGTTATCAGTGGAATAATTTAACATCTCTAGTAGACATGCTAACAACCACGAGTATGTTGGTAGTATGACTAATAAATTAACATACTGCCAAAGATGATTACAGCAAGCACTACACTGTCTTAAAACCAGTAAATTTTTAAAGCATTATTAAAGGCTCGCTTCCTGTCTTTTTTCAGAACTGGAACATTGGAAGCAGCAAGTTGCCTTTAAAGCACAGCAGTGGCAGCATGCGGGAGACCTTGAACAAACCCATAACTTGTCTGTGCCTGAACAGCGAATTGGGAATCCTAGTTACAAGCGAGGAATTTGGCATTGTCCCATTTGTGATAAAACATTTGTGACTGAGGGTTCAAGAAAGCGGCACGTATTGGCCATCCACGAGAACGTGAGGTACTCCTGTGTCTGTGGGAAAGCCTTCTCCTTTCAGTGTTCCCTACAGAGACACAGCAAGACTTGTCCTTCAGTTCCGAAAATACCTTGATTTCGTCTTCCTGGGACGTTCCAGCTGAAATAGGTAGTTTGACAGGGCTATTTATCTGGAATAGTATTGTTACAAAATAAATACAGTTGTATGGTGATTGTTTAAGTCACGGTTTTCGTTATTTCAGTTGGAAGTAATTTGAAATGCACAATAAATCCATCATGACTAACGCTAATCTTTTGCCTGCATGATTAACATATTCATTAACTCTCTATACTGGAGGCAACCAGAGATGCCCAAAAGAACGGTACTTATTTATATCCCGGCAGACTCGCGTTGTATGAATACTCGGGATACTATAGTTAACGGATGAATGGAAACATTGTTTACGTTGATGGGAAAAATGCAAATGATGAATGAGTGATGAGAATATTGCCAAATTATTTAACAACAATGACACATTTGTTAGCATCATGTCTCATCAGAGAGTGATGCTTCCATAATAATTATATACTGACTACCTTAAAGGACTACACCCACAGTCACTGAAGTGTTATGATTTCTCCCGTTTCAGGACTGGCCTCGCTTGTTGGTCCTGCAGAATGTACCGAAGGTGCTTCTTCAGGAATCGCGGACTATCTGAGGAGACTGCCACTGTTCGGTCACCCTTCTTGGTCTCAGACGTCTGCTTATGAGGCAAAAGCTGGAGAGCTCAGAAAGCTGTACCCGTGCGATCAGTGCAGCAAGGTGTTCACCAGACTGTGGCTGTGTCAGAGGCACAAGCAGTCCGCCCACGAACACCAGACATTTGTGTGCAGGTGCGGGAAGACGTACAACTACCAGAGCGGGCTGCAGAGGCATCAGAAATATTCTTGTTCGTGTGGGTCATCGAACAATGCTGATGGTCATCAATGAAGTGACTTTGGTACAGAACATCAATGAATTGACTTTGGTTCAGAACATCAATGAATTAACTTTGGTACAGATTGGACTTTTGTATAGAACATCACTGAACTGACTTTGGTACAGAACACCAATGAATTCACTTTGGTACAGAACATCAATTCCTGCTGGTGCAAACATTTGGGATGGTCATGTTTTAAAAAAAAAAAAATTGGAACATATCATCATTTATATTGGTAATGGCTTAAATTGTTGGAAAATGTACATATCTTCTATGAGACTAAAGAAAATCAATTTATTTGAACATTTCGAGATGATGATATGTTATGACTGAGAACTGTTGAACAAGTTTCAAATCAGTGTGTCCAATATGTAAGATGTTTTGTGGATACCGTTTTAAGCAAATTATATAGGGCAGTTCATGACTTCAGTGTGTTATCAAACAAGGTAAAACATGCATATCAGAACTCTCGTACCATAAAATATGGGATGATGAAAACATCCTTGGATATATTGACTATATTGGATATATTATTTTGAAAGGGTTGCTAGGATGAATCTGCTGGAGCCTTTATATTTCGTATATTTATGTATATTGTTAAGTTCATTTGAGGCAAACAGAATTTGTTTGTTCAATCACAGGACTGAACTATTCTATTGCAGATGTAAACGATAGGTTTTACTCTACAGCTGAATGGTTAGTTGGTTGGACTGGGAATTGAAATGTCATTTTTAATTTTTAATTTGTACTGTAATTGTGACTCCGGAGGTTTTCTGGAAGATTAACACATTACAGACCTGACTTTCCCAATCAGACTGAAGAACAGGACATGGTATGTTTAGTCTTCTTTTGTTAAAAATGAGAACTTTCACAGAAGAAATATATGTACATGTAATTACAAGTCGATGATGTCCTTGCTAATGGAAATTCATGGTTTGGAGTAAGATGGTCCGATAAGTAGGTATGAGTATAATATTATAGGTTTTCATCATCTTGATCAAATGTTTGTTTTCAGTTTCATTGTGTATGTATTTGTATGTATGAGTGATAAATGAGTTGTAAACATCATTGATGTTAAAAATAAATCATTAAAATTTAGTTATTATTTATACTTTCTATTTTATTGTATTATCAGAAAAGGAACCATATACAGTAGATCTTGCATATAATGGCCTCACATAAACCAGAAACTCGCCTATAACATACTGAATCTGGAAATCCTGGTTCCGTCTAACGTGCATATAATGGACTTTGCATATAACGGACAAAAATAGCCGGTCCCAATTAGTTTGTTGTATGCGAGGTCTAATGTACCAAATGGTCCAAATTATGTGGAATGAATAGCAGATATTGAAGAAATAATTTGATTGGTATATATATGACATGATATGATATAATAGTTTGAGGTAAAGACTTTCAGCTGTATATCCTAAAGTGAGCAATCTGAATGCTGTGTTTACTGTCAATTGGAAGGCATGTTCATGATGGAAATCAATCTACATAGTACTTGAACACTGAGGCAACAGACTACACCATCTCACAATGTATCCATGCATATCTGGATATTAAGTTTAACACTTGCATTCAGAAGAATGAGCAACTCTGATGAGGATGATATTCCTCCTTCACAGTATAGACTACATGACACAAGTGAACATGTGTATCTTGGCATTTGTTCCCAATTATCAGCTATTCACAGACACTTCAAAGTTGGATATCCCTCATTCCGAGAAAGGTGAGCAATCAAATGTAATAATAAAGTTTCCTTACTTTTCGATAATGTTTTAGGCACAGTTATGACCACAACAAATACAGTTACCATATACCGTACAGGGAAACCTTGTTGTGCAGAATCTGTATGGTTCAGGGCCTAAAGAGATTTCAAGAATTGTTGTTTTTGAGGATGACTAATTTCATTAGAGATAAACTAGTATATTAGCTATATCTAGATGTATTCTGATACTTTAAGATAACTTCCTAACGAAAATTGACATCACTTATAATGGCTATTTGCCTAGAAATTCCAACCCAATTGACAGTTATCCAATTTGGTGTGTCAAGTTTATTGTGGATGGCTTAATCCCTATCTTTCTGTTTATATATCGAAGTGTGTATATAACGTTATTTGACACTAATTGTCATCCCAACCTACAAGTATTGTGACGCATGTTCTCAAAGCCACCCATCATCGCAAATTGGTGATATTAAACTTGATAATCACTCGCTCATTCCAAGCCACCCAACGTTTCACCCCTTACATTTTTTCAGTATCTGATTTATTATTTCACAGTTCCTGCACATTTATTATTTATATGGTAACGGTTTTCTAATTCTTACTTTAATTTTATGATATTATTCTCACACAACCACACATGTTACGAGATTGAACAGTTTCATGGGAATATATCACATCAATACTGGCAAGCACTAACAACTCATAGTTTTCTCACTGGTTACAGGATAGAATAAGTTTCATCAATATAACTATTTTCGAAGCATCTAAGCTGGCCTCTGATGCCAGGAAAATAACCTATTACCTTTTCCCAATAGATAGTATTCCCAATACTTTTATCAGATTCGTATTTGTCAAGAGACATGCAGTGATAATCAACATGCTTTGTTGTCTATTTCAGGGAGTGAATCTGCATGTTTAATTCGTCCTACTACAGACCAGGAAAATACTGATTTGGATCCGAAGGAAGTTCCGATACGGACTGAAAGGAGCATTGGCTGGGCATGCCGAGTGTTTGAAGAGTGGCGCATTAACCACAATCCCATCGTTCGCGACGGAAAGACGGACATCCGGAGTTTAAATCTTATTGACAAACGACTAGAGGCTCTCAGCGACAGTGAGCTCAACTACAGCCTGTCACGATTCATTTGCGAAATTCGCAAAGAGAACGGAAAGGAATATCCACCCAAATCTTCGAGACAATTAATAGCACTGATTCAAAACCATTTGGGACGCGTGGGAAGGAGAGTAAAATTGTTTGCCGATTCTATTTTCCGTGAATTGCAAGATACGTTGGATAAAGTGACGAGGGAGAAATCCAGCAGAGGTATCGGCGCCACGATCCGCCAAGCCCAGGTTATCACAATCCAACAAGAGGAGAAACTATGGGAAATGGGAATTCTCGGAACGTCTGACCCAGAGACGTTGGTATATACCTTGCTGTATCTGATTGGCCTGAACTTTGCCATCAGAAGTAGCGACGAACACCGAAGTCTGACTGTGGATCAGTTTTCCGTTGGCGAAGACGAGAGCGGAAGGTATCTGAAATATACTGAGAAGCCTATCAAGAGGAATCAAAAGGACGCCAATATTCCACCCAAAACTGTTTTCGCATACGCGAGAGAGGAAAAAGACCGATGCGTTGTGGCAATTTTCCAAAAGTACATGAGTCTCCGCCCCACAGGGCCTGAATTTCCTGCAGGCATTTACTTGCGACCTTTGACCAAACCAATTAAAGATCAGTGGTACGGCATACAGCCCGTTGGGAAGCATACGCTGGCAGCAACTGTTGGTAGAATCTGTGAAAGGGCAGGTTTTGAAGGTTAATACAACTCGTATCAGTAGATAGTCATACAAGTATTGTGCAGTGTTTAATGTCAGTGATTGAAGCATTACAATTAAGTATACATCAATTCTAAATTCATATTTTAATCTTCATGGATTTTGTTGTTGTTCTTTATGTTTCGTGTTGACCAATCAAGCTGTAAATGACATACCTCTGATACATATCTACTAGTTTTATTCATTGATCATATTCCAAATGAAGCAGCTTAATTGTGAATAGAATGAGGTAAATTAGATGGATGCAAAACATTTTTTTAAATTTGTTTGTTTAATTGTGGTTTTAGAGTTGCTTTCAAGATGTTTTCACTTACCGGGTATTTGGTAAATACGAGGATATGACACCTATAGCATGCCATGATCCTTCACCGTCACATTTCTGTTGTACAGGATTTTATACAAACCATTCGTTAAGAGCCACTTGCACGTCAAGGATGTACCAGGCAAACGTGGATGAACAAGTCATCGCCCAAACTACGGGCTTCCGCAGTAAAGCCATTCGTAACTACCGACGACTTGGCATTGATCAGGAGGTAGAATATAGCATCAGTCATATCATCCAGGGCAGACCTCGCATAGCTGCTCAGACTGGTGGTAGTACAGAACAAGTGGGTACCACCTCCACTACGACCTCGACACACGGACAGCAGTACTATTAGGTTTGTAATCAACAAAAATGTCAACAAATTAATTCAATAAAATGACCTTACCTTAATCCCCGCATATTCATCACATGTACCTCCTTTAGCCGTCTACTCACAAACAACAACACATTGTATAAACATTGGAATTCGCCGTCAGAGCAGACGGACAGCAGTACTATTAGGTTTGTAATCAACAAAAATGTCAACAAATGAATTCAATAAAATGACCATCTTTGTTGTTTTAATGATGTATCAGTTACTATATATTTACTGGTTACTTACCATGCCCTTTACTTTAGTTAACCATGGATCCATATTACCATATTATCCATATCAATGATGCATATTTAGGTAAATACAAGGCTATGACACAATACAAGGCCACAATATATATGATTCCTAGTGTTAATATAATCACATCTAGTTGACATAAACTCTCCCTGCTGGATTAGACACTGATTCTGCAATCTATGGCGTCTCCGGTTTCCTGCAGCATGCAGAGAGTTAATGGGCAAACATTTACCTGAACTTTATATTTATGATTTCAAGTATTTTATTCAACAAGATCTATTCGACATGTTACACTAGTCATCATCATAAACGTTGTTTACTAATTTTGTTTTAGGATAGATATAGGCCCTATACTTGATGATACAATATCACAAATGGGTGAAAGATTCCTGCAGCTACGTTAAACTCCATATTCACTCACCGGTGATACAGTAACATTGTTAATGCCCATAGTGAGAAATATGATGTATCATCTTTCATTGCAACGAGTGAGAACAACAATCATATGAATCTGTGAAATGGATTAAATAGATTATCTCTGCATATGTGTTTGAAAATAACAGAAAATTAGTGTCCCAGTGTACATGTGCATTTTTTTTGCATCAGCATAGTGCAACATTTATCACTTCAATCAACAATTAGGAAAACTGATGTGGAAAAATACATGACGAAGCATTTATGTTTCTAATTCAATAAAACAAATACTGTAAATGAATTAATTCTATGCAAGTGATTCTGTGACCATGGGGTTTATTCCCACGTAGGGCAAATAGACGGGTTACAAGATATCTCCAGTGAAATTCATCCACTTTCACTGAGAATTATATGCCCTCAACTGGGCTTTATGATCTATAATATTTCTACTGAGTATTATTTAGACATATGGATTTGGTGTCATTTAATGACAGACTCGCAAATAGAGAACCATGATTTACAATACATATACCGGTACATGCGAAAAGCTGCAATCATTATTTCCTTAATAGTCTTGAATTGTCCCTCCACAGTGACTTTAATAAGATTTGTTATGAAAATCAGCTGGCCATTTTCCAAGATGGCCACTATAACAGCTATTGAAGGAATTTGTGATGGCTCCATATGGTCATGATCTACATTTCTACAAAGTTTGATACTTCTATGAAGAAAAAAGCCTCCACAGTTTAACAGTAAACTGGCTCTTAGCAATATATATCATCTATATTGATAGATAATTATTGGTAACAGATATCCTGTATATTGACAATAAGATAAGATAATTATTTAGTAACAGATTTTTTTTTATTTGGCTACATATTTGACTACATATTAACACATTTATTCCACTTTGCCATAAATGTATTTTTTTTCATTGTTCATGTTTTCATGTAATGGACATCTTTTGAAGAACAGTTGAACAAAATCCACTTTTGTTCTTTCAGGAATCTCTAGGGCCTCTGTAGACCGCATAACAAGGGCAGACTCCATTGAAGATCTGGCATACACAGACTTTGGCCTACCCATATTTTTCTCTTCTGATAAACAGTTATTGGAGAGTCCCAAGCAGAGATTCCCGTGTGATTTATGTGATAAGGTGTTCACGAAGGCGTACTACTGCAAGAGGCACAAGGCGTCGGCGCACGAACATGTCAGTCACATCTGCGTCTGTGGGAAGACGTACAACTACGACTCGGGCCTGTACAGGCACCAGAAGACGTGCTTCCTGCATCTGGCAACCAAACCTAACGGCTCCCAGGCTTGAGATGGTTTCCTGTGTTTTAGAGCGTTCACTTTTAGGATACTACCAAATTACTTCTAAAAGTGGATACTACCAAATGACTTGTACAACTTGTGTAATGGGATTAATGTTTATAGGAATTGGTGATGGCCCCATTGTTCTAATCTGTACATATCTGTATCTGTTTGTGGGATTTTATCAACTGCTTGCTAAGACTATGATGGTCTGAAAGTGTCTTCAGCTGATCTATGGAACCTTCAATAAGCTATCATTATTATGGTGGTGTCGCTGGATACACTGATGGTGTCTTTTTGTCATGTAGGTTCAAGCTTGTTGTCTTGTATACTGAAGTAGTCTTATAGTAGGAACAATGTTTCCATCGATGATATTTCCGTAATATTTTGTTGTTGACTGGTTGGATACATACATTATTGATGGTTAATGCACATAACAATACTATAATGATATTGTCTGTTCTACATCGAGCTTATTTTAAATTATTTTGTAAACAGACGTCCCCTTTCTCTCTCTCCATATTACATTCTCCATTACTGGTAGTATTTTTTGTTATAAGAAAGTAATTTCGTATGCCCCCATTTTGTGTATTTATTTTCATTTTTAAATAAACTATTTTTCTTCATGCTCGTATATCATGTCTACATTTGTGTGATGCTGGTCTAGAACAGACTGAACATGGATTCATATTCCTGATTTCAGATTGGACCCGACATATAATCGCTGGACATCGTGAAACAAGCAACAGCAATCCACTGGAGTACCAAAACATGGCCTCTCACCAGTTGAAATCTGTGTACCCCTGTCCAATGTGCAACAAGGTGTTTGGGCGGGCGTATCACTGTAGAAGACACAAAGAGGCTGTCCATGACTGTATCACTCATTCATGCGTCTGTGGAAAAACATACTCGTACTCGGCCGATCTTCACAGACATCGCAAATTCTGTGTTGTACATAATGCGGCCATGGCATAGATCTCTTTAAGTTTTCATTACCTCAGGCACAAGCGTCTTCTTTTGACATTGGTGGTCAAGATTGGCTTTTTGAATTTGATAGATAATACTCAAGTTATGTGTGTGCCTGACAGACAGAGAAATACATGCACAATCCAGATTGTATATACGTATTCCAATGGTAAATTTCTTTATTTTCTCGCTTTATTAGTTGATGGTTTGACATCCCTTTCCTCAGTGTTTTGGTACAGATTAATCAAAGCGATAACATCAATGTTTGTTTGCCATTATTGTTCCCTAGCTCTTCCCATCTAAGCATATACTTGTCGCAAATGGGAGAAAGATTCCAGCAGCGTCATTAATTAAACTCCATATTCACTCACTCTAAACATCTACAAATGGAAATTGTACACGTCATAATCTATTTTAAACATGTTCGTTCATAACATGTTTCATTTTGCAAATTTAATTATTGTATTTAATTTCCAACCATGTTTATGCTCACTTCTAGTTTGTTTTTCATTTGAAAAATGGCCTATTTGATTATATAAATAGTTGTTTTTGAGTTAAAGTCCCACTGCAACTTTTATTGTGATAATTAGTTCCCCATAAATTCTTTCCATCTCAAAGGTGATCTTGAGAGCTCAAGGATTATTACTCTCCTGATATAGAACCTTCTTTTCATTTCATCAAACTTTCTTTGGCATGTTTTTCATGCTGCTTTAATTTTAAACAACTATAGATTTTAAGTATTAATTGTCATGTATGGATGAAATATTCACGCTGCAACATGTAACACCCACTCACTCACATCACTCACTCACCCAATCACTCTTGCCTTTTTCAGGATGGACTCGAGGCCATGACATAGTTGGGACCTCACGTGAATCATTCTGTTCTGTGACTCTGGCTGACCCCCTAGGCATGTGGCGTCGCCCCTCCCACCGCGGGCCCTCCTACCCCTGCCCTCTGTGCGACAAGGTGTTCGGTAGAGCCTGGCTGTACAAGAGACACAACGACGCCGTCCACAACGGCATCACTCACTCCTGTGTCTGTGGACGCGCCTATGCTTACCACGCCGATCTTCAGAAGCATCGCAAAGTTTGCCCTGTTCATCAAGCGTCCGTGTTGCAAGGGATGTTTTAAGTCGCTGTTGATGTACAGCTTGTGGTGTGTTTCTGGCTGTATGACTGTAGCCATCTGATCATAGTATATGTATGACTCGCTGGGCTAACATCTCGTGTATGACCTGCTGGGCTTTCATCTCATGTATGACTCGCTTGGCTAACATCTCGTGTATGACTCGCTGGGCTTTCATCTCGTGTATGACTTGCTGGGCTTTCATCTCGTGTATGACTCGCTGGGCTTTCATCTCGTGTATGACTCGCTGGGCTAACATCTCGTGTATGACTTGCTGGGCTTTCATCTCATGTATGACTCGCTGGGCTTTCGTCTCATGTATGACATTGTACCATAAGATAATTGATTTTGATGTAAAACCATCCAAAGAAATGCAGTTTTATATTGAAATTTGAGCTTCAATGACTCCATATCATTCTGATTTGATGGAATGGTTTTAAAGAGCAAGACAGTTTATGGTGATCTGTTCGGCAAGAATATTGTTGTGTATCTGTTTGCTGGACATGTTCGTGCTTCCATTTAATGGTTGGGATTTTCTTCTTCACTAGAGATGTGTCTGGAGATGCCCCAATGCTAGATTGAAAGGTGATTGATTCAGTCTTCAACTTTAATAGTAGCTATTCTAATGACTACGGTATTGCTAAACATGAATTATGTACAGTACCAGGAAATGTCACAGTTTCTTATTGGTATTATTGCATATATTTTTGCTGTATTGGTTATTTTGTAATGGACATTTTGTCTACATTGATCATGACTGTGAAAGGTTCTCAGCATAGGAACAGACCTTTCAGAGGGATATTTCAGTGTTGTTATTTTACTTGCATTTGCAATATTGGTTATTACAGAATGAATATATTGGATAACAGATTAATTTTTAGTTTTTGAACAAAGACTAAAATATATACATGTAATTGTATTTATCACTTCATGCCAGTCTAGCATAAATTTTACTCTTGAATTCTCATCTTTGAAACATAATATTATTATGTAGGAGCATGTAGTAGGAGCATCTTATATCACACCCGGCTACATTAGCATAGGTAATTTTAATGCTTTTTTATATACTATATTACTGTTAGCATGCATGGTTACCAGGTATATCAGCAACTTCTACATTAATCTATTCGAAATTATGATATTAGTACAATTATGATTTACATCTTTTTCACACATTTTGCATCCTCAATTGCTATTGAATACTTTTCTTTGTATGCCTTTCTCTCAATGGAGTCCTTCTTTGTGCGTGTGTTTCAGGGAGAGTTGCTCTGTGGCCTGGCAGTGCAGGTGGTGCCACTGTAGACCGCAGCCACGGCTATCCCTGTGACCAGTGCGACAAGGTCCTCATCACGCTACAACACTACAAGGTTCACAAGTCCGCCGTCCATGAAGGCATCACTCACTGGTGTGTCTGTGGCAAGGTCTACTGCTATCGCACTGCATTACTCAGGCATCAGAAGATGTGCAGAATGGTCCTACAAACCTTGCAATGACCGCGGCATAGAGCAATTCTACAAACCTTGCAATGACCCTTACATTGACTCTGGTACTGGACTGATCAAAATGACATCATTACCATTAGTGTCACATCTTTGTAAATAGTTTGTGGAAGTGTATGTTCAGCTGCATTTCTTCACAAGAATCTCTGACTTTTTCCGCTAATGTCTGCTCATTCTATAACTGAGACCAGGAGGTATCGCGTTCTGTTGAATTGTCATCCTCCAGGATCTATACAAGGTTTCCACAGCAGTGATGCTTCTCAAAGTCTGTCGTCGCAAATGGGTGAAAGATTCCCACAGTGAGGTTAAACTCCATATTCACTCACTCACGAGCAGATCCTGTGAGTCAGAGAATGGTGGTAAGGATCATTACGAGCTGTTTGTGACTACATCCGGACACTTCTCAAGTCAGTACACATTTGTTGTGTGCAATATCACGTTTGTTACACCTTCGGTCTGCCAGTCACAAGTTTCAGGACAAGATGTTCCAGTTTATTAGCGCAAATACTCAAATCAGTACACATCTGTTGCGTCAGACTCGTAGACAATAGGACAATTATATCCTGCAGGTCACCAACCTCCGTTAACAGACTCTGAAGTGGGACACTTAGTCAGTGCACATCTGTTGAGTCGGACTCCCAGACAAGAGAACATTTATATCCTGAAGGTCACCAACCCCAACCCCAATCTACAGACTCTGAAGTTGGACGCTCGTGCACATCTATTGTCAGACTCGCAGACAAGGAGACTGTTACATTCCCCTGCAGGTCACAAATCTCAGTCTTCATATTCTGAAGCCAGACATCCTCCTCAAAATCCTCAAGTTGTCCCCGTACTAGGTTTCAAAATAATCTGCTGTCATAATTACAAGGTAAAGCCAGTCACTTGCGATGTGTGTGGCAAGGTGCTGTTATCAGCCTTGCATTGCAATCCTTGTATCTGTGGGAAGAGCTACACCTACCTGAAGGGTTTGCTCCGTCTACAAGAAGTCTAAGGCCAATACATCTAAGGACAAGACATCTAAGGACAAGACAGCATAGCAGCCTATTTGCAATCCTTTGACTTCAGTGAGTATCAGCATTAGAACTTAACTTTAAAATGTACTCGCCCAAATAATGATATTCATAACAAAACACGAAATTTCTACTAGCCCGTAGGATACCGATATCGTAATGGATATACAGCAAATTCGCTACTATTCATGCCAAATGTCTTTCTAATGTTGGCAATTATATTCATTTAGAGCTATATTCATTCTGAGCGTCTTTATCTATACTGTGGTTTCGTTCTTGTGTGTGTCCAATGTCTATTTGTCTTTGGGCATCCATGTTAATTATCTCAACAGTCCTTTTAAGAGGTATCTTACTTTGTCAAATATCTTCCCTAGAACTGAATAGTTTAACCCTCTCTATGCTGAAGGCAACCAGAGATGCCCTAAAGAGCAGTGACTGTGCCTAATCCAGCTTGGAGAGGGTTAACAATAAGATCATAGATCATACAGAAATCATCTACAAGGTATTTGATGGCATTTGGGGTCCTTTTTGTGTGTGTGGAGTTTTGTTGGTTCTGCAAGCTGGAAGGATACTACTTGTTATTAGAACACATTTATATACAGTTAAGTATAAATGTTGCCCAGTGATATATAGAAAATACTAAATGAGTGTCCGTTAGATACCATATTTATCTTACGAGCGAAAGCTTAGTATTTCTTACACACCCTTTGAAATTACTTTTATTCATGAAAATCAACTGATTTAGAAGATTTATTGCGTACGGATACAATGGTTTACATGTACGTCACTGCTTTTGTCATTCAACATTAGATATTGGTACACCGAAAGAAATGAGTGCAGCAGCTTATTCTTATTCTCACGATTTCAATAAAACACAACAACACACAAAAGAGAAAGCATCAAAAATAACATTTCATGTTCACATTGAATAAAATGGACCGGGATTTCAGATTCAATACGTTATAGGCGAGTGTCCGGTTTATGCAAGGTCTACTGTATATTACATTTTTAGTGTAAATCAATACATTTGCTATATTTTATTAAGTTATGATGGAAATGCAATATCTGGAATTCTACCCATTTGGAACATGATTATTTGAACACTGGAACTATAACTCATTGTTATTTTCAGACTTTCGACACAGATTCATGGAACGGAGGGAAATGGAACCTTCCGGAATGACACCCGGAAGTGGGATGTTTCCGCGCTTTCTGGAACTGGGTCACGATGCCATAAGCAGCAGCATCAACAGTGAGGGAAAGACGGTCTTCCTGTGTCCTGTGTGTGCCAAGGAGTTCAACCGTCCCGACTACGTCCGCCAACACAAGATGGCCGTCCATGACAAGGCCATACTGCCGTGTGTGTGCGGCCGGGTGTACATGTACCCACAGTCCCTGCACAAACACAGGAAGACATGTTCTCACTACCTCACAGAACAGAACATAACAGAACGTTATATTTCACTCAAGCCGAAAACCTTGACATATGAGGTACAAAAATAATAACAGAATACAACACAGTAATTGCAGACAGGGATTTGTTAGGAAGTTTTTCGCTTTACAAAAGTACAAAAATATTTTTTAATATGCTGATTTTCTTGCTTATAAAAAGATAATGTAAGTTAAGGATGGATAGTCCTGACAGGTAATACGAGGGGATATACTTATTTCATTCATGTGTAAAATATGGACATTTAAAAATGTAATGGTTTTAAACAGCACCTCGCGTCAGTTCAATTTTAGGGGACGTTCCTTTCAATTGTATTAGCTGTCTGGTCATTCCTGGCAGTGCTATCTGTATGAAAGGAACGCCTCGTACGCATCTCGCACAAGCAAGATGGTAGCAAAGAGTGTCCTTAGATGTGTGACAACAATGTACTAACCTACATGCAGTCTGCACCACCTCACTAGTGAGAGCAGACCACACAGGTTCCGGACAGTGTGCGGTTGTATTCCTTTGACACAGAACACTGTAATATGGTGAAAGGAATGTCCTCATTTGTTTAATTTTATAAGGGCAAGTTTCATTCATTTAAAGAAAATAGTTTACTAGTAGTACGTATGTACTTTTCAAGATCATGTTATTTTATACAAATGTTTCATTGAGTTGAAGAAAACAACTTTTCACTACATACATATCCATATTTTGTCAAGTTGAAGAACTTTTATGTGCACTTTTACAGATTAATTTCACTTCATATGCACGTTTTGTTCAGTTCAAGAAAATAACTTTTGTGTGCACTTTTCCAGGAGTAATTTAATTTCATAAGCACATGTTTCATTTAGTTGGAGAAAATAATTTTCATGCATGCTTTTCAAGGTAATTACATGGTTTGGGGTTTTTTTCAGTTGAAGAAAAACAACATTTGTTTATATGTTTGAACTTTATTAAATTTCATAAGGACTTATGCACATAGTTGGTTCTGTTGAAGAAAACAACTTTTGTTTGTACATTTAAACTTACGGTAACTAAATTTCATAAGGACATGCGTACATGGTTCGTTGAAGAAGGTAACTAACACATGACACCACACCAAAAACAATGTAATGCAATAAACGTTTACATTAATTGGTGAAGACAGATGCTGTTTATTGGACCTACCGGTATTACTATTTTATGGGTGAAACATTCCTGCTGAGATATAAAGCAATAACTCAATCAATCAAATCAATCTATTACTATTTTACTTTACTCTTTTGCAAAATATAGATACACACAGAAACAGTGATTTACATATTCAAACATCAATGACATTGCTCCTGATTGTGGATGAGATACTGTTGATCTTGTTTGCTGAAAACATTCTTAGCTAATGTATTGCCTCTTGGCTGCAACCAAACACTCCCACTACTTCCAGTATAGCTTGTCAACACTCACACCACTTCTGGTATGGCTTGTCAACACTCACACCACTTCCAGTATGGCTTGTCAACACTCACACCACTTCCGCTATGGCTTGTCAACACTCACACCACTTCCGGTATGGCTTGTCAACACTCACATAACTTCCGCTATGGCTTGTCAACACTCACATTAC
>JAUTBV010117167.1:2595-13496 GCA_032361325.1 Lepetodrilus fucensis
GATCTGGTAGTTTTATATTTATGACATGGATATTGTTTCCACGTGGTTTATGTATTTATTAATCAAATACTTTATTCACAATATACTTTATTACTGTATCAGATAAGTATATGATTTATGGATCCATACGATTGCCGTTTGAGGGTGTATTGAGGGTGTATTCACAATATACTTAATGACTGTATCAGATAAGTGTATTGATTTATGATTTATGGATATGATTTCCATTTGAGGGTGAGAGTTTTTAACATGACAGCACTCTTCAGATTATATGAGCAATATGTTGTTTTCCATTGGAATCATGCTGATAGTAAAACCAAGGATGGTTTACACTGTACAGACACTTTGAAGTAGATATTCAGCTATTTAATTCAGCCAAATGTGGCATTATTTTGGGATTAAGTTTCAGGCACTTATTTACAGACTGCATCTGCGGTTGCCTTCTGTGGAAAACGGGTTAAAGCATGCTACTCCACTCTGTATTAACCCTCTCCCTGCTGGATTAGTCACGGGCACTGCCCTTTGGGGCATCTCGTTGCCTTCAGCGCTGCATGGAGAGGGTTAATCCTTTAATATTCAGGACATGGAACAATGGCATGTACATTTAGGCAACTCTCAAATCTTTTGATTTGTATACGGCATTTCAAGTCGTCACCAGTAGTAAGAAGGTTAAATATGCTGTTATTTATATCAGTTCCCGCTATGCTTGGGGCATGTAAAACTGTACGTTAAGACCTACTTTTCTCATTTATCTTTCTTCGTTTAGAGTCGCTTTTTCCCACTTATATCACGACTTGTTAGTTTAGTTCAGGGGGAAACCCACAACATCCGTAGCGCTGAATGTTGAAGTCTATAGCGCTGGATGTTGCAGTAAACCTGCGAGCACCGGCTGGTACTGACCGACCAAGGATGATGTCTGCATTGCCACAGACAGTTTAGGGCAGGAGGAAACCCGAAACATCCGTAGCGCTAATGTTGCAGTAAACCTGCGAGTATACTGGCTGGTCTGACAAACCAAGGACCTCATATGCATTGTCACTCTACAGACAGCCAGCGATTCCAATACTGTATAGTACTATTATATCAATATCGCGTCAGAAAGGTAACATTCGCGAACATTGATGCCAGGCTCCCGGGTGCCGTTGGCTCTGAAGTTCAATTTGTTATACCATTGCGCTACCACTAGCCACTGTGTAACAATGTATATACCTAGACGTATATATACAGGTACGTCTCGTCAACCAACCGTATCAGTTGCTCTCCTCACTTAGTCCATACATCCTAACGCATATATGTGGCTTTGTGTCAACAAACGTCCTACACGTACATTCTATGAACCGTTTTCCCTCGTAATCATTTACGGATTACCTTGAAAAGAGTAAGGATGTTCTGATACTTGAGAATTGAGCTGGGGTATAAGATGGAAGTGACACCCGCCTGGCCCTTCTATATCAAGCAATCTTGTGTTGGAGCCATCATCGCCTCGTAGTGTCAATTTTAGTTAAAGGCTTGACTGATATTCTCATCTTACATTTGATATTTGTAATCAAATATCTTACATTTGAGACGAATGCGTTTATAACACTCTTAGCTCGCATATAAAATACTACAAAGTAAGCTATTACTTTCAAAAGACTATTTGAACTTACATGCTAGATATAACATGCAATCAGAAATCAGAAATGACCCATATATAAGAGTATAATTCATAGGGATTATGCAATTAATTGGGAAGGTTACATACATATATTAGGTTACATTGCATGTGGAATATGATTCGAACAAATATTATGTCTTATATCTGCTGGCATATTTTAGAATTACGGTGGCAAGATAATATTTTCATAGATCAAAAGTTGATAGGTGGAGTATAACATTAGCTTATTAGGCTACATGTACACATTCTGACAAGTTAAAATATAATTTTCTTTTCAGGTTTCTAACCTATAAATATCCCCCGATCCTTTAATTAAATCCACCCACTGGTATCAGTTTATGTGCAAATTCCCTCCCAATGTCCTTATTATATTCAGTCCATGAATACAAAGCCATCAAACATATATATATATATATATAAAAATTTTTTTTATTGAATTAGTACTATAGTATTACATTCTTTAGAATAAATTATCAAACAGGTTCCTGATTTTGGACTCTATAAATGTCAAAGTCGTAAACATGTGTTTGTTTTGCTAAAGTAAACATGTGTTTATCAGGTTTAATCAAATAGAACTGTAAAAGCCATTGAAGGGAACGGTTTTTATTTTCTTTCACATAATATATCAGACTCTCTACTAGACTCAAAATACAATCAAAGACAAATTTGCTATACTTTAAGAGCAGGCTACCAGATTGTTGAAGTAGATTGACCCTTTGTTAAATGAATTCACACCTGTGGACATGGGAATTGGAAATATTTTGGGACAATTTGTTTTATTATTATTTTGCTGCTTTAAATACAAGAAAGGACAACTTCCATGATCTGTCAAACGTTGAAATGCATGGGAGAGTGATATGCTATCGGCTGACGGTATATAAATATTTATTTTAGAGACAAATATAGCAAATTTAGATCTGGATAGATTATAGGAATCTATTTATAGATGAAGTAGATTTCCGGGGTAGAATTTTGGAAACAAATGAAGATTGCTTTGAAAATGAAAATATGGTTATATAGTGATTATTAACTATATAATAATGGTTGCAATTTTAAATTATTCATTAATATTACCATCATTGATGTAAGTTGCTTTTTTATTGCGGTAAGTTGGTGACCTAAGGACGACAACTACATAAGGGTACAGTCATTATAATCATTACAAGATAACATAATAATAATGTGCAGTTTTCTATAGTGCCAACTCTACGCTACAGCATGCTCAAAGCGCTGTATATTATTACCCCAGATATGTGTGCGCTCAATTCCATCTCAACTTCCTTGGGAGTATACAACTCAAGCTGCCATTCAAAGCGCTACAAGATTATCATCCATATGTCCATCTCATCCTTCCGGGTACCCATTCTCTGCTGTTCGAATTAAACCACTTGCCTAAGATGACACCACAGGTTTTTCAGCCTGCGATTCAGTGTGAGGAAGGAACGAATCATAGAGAGTATTCGATTCAACACTCGACCTACCATAGGGTAACGGTCGCGTGATGAAATTAGCCAATGCGGGTACTCGTATCACCATGAGTGTTTGGTCATTGGTTAATTTCATCACCCTAGGGTTGGTCGAATGTTTAAAACGAATACGCTTCTAGATACGATCAGGTGGTATCGGTCACCCATCAAAGTATCACCCGCGCTCGAACTTGCTTCACTTCAACCTGAACAGTCAACTATGCAATGCACGGGACCATGTGCCATCATCACATCAGATAATCTTGTTTGTGTTGAATAATTCTGAACGGATTCAAACTCGGGAGCTTATTGTGTATGCCATAATCAAAATTTAGAAAAAATGAAAATGTTTGCAGCATTAAAAAAGTCTGATTTGGTATTTGCACAGAATTTCAATCACAAAATATTACGAGTATTAAAGTATAATTTAAAAAAGTTTCGGTCAGGGCGTACGAACAAAGAAATAGAAGGTGCTTTTTTTTTTTTGTCAATCCATGAAGTATTTACCGAGATATATGAAATAGGGGTGTCAATGCATTTCATACCAAACTATAGCATATTTAATAAATATCCTGGTTCTTCAATAATGCTTTGAGAAGCCTCAATCTTTTGTAATGTAGACAGTCTTTATTGGTTTTGTCATTCAACAACAGTACTTTGAATGTCGAGGATCTTTTATATTTGGGTTTCTGCTCACCTCGTAAGATTTTGTATTTGCACAGAATTTCAATGTAGTTTATGTACATGTTTCTATTTTGCATAGAAATTGTCATGAATCTGCACAATGCGACATAGTATTTCCGCAACCAAAGCGATGACGCAGAATAAAATATGATAAATGTACTAGGTCAAGAATTTTATCGCAGTTCATTACCATATGCAATATGATAATTTATAATAAAAAAAGGATTTTATTCTGACACACATACATGTATTATATATATTATATATGTTGTTCACGTATCAGCTTTAAACAAAAATAGAATAAAGCATGAATTTAATCTCGTTGTGACGGATCGTTTTCTGACTTTAGGAACGTAGAGAAAATGTTCAAATGACCATCTACAATTTGTACTTCTAAAGGTGTTCATGAATATTTCAGTACATTTCAAACAAAAAATTCATATCTTATAACATTTACTTTATAATATAAATTGAATTGCATTAGGCCTATGATTGAAGTTATTTGGGAAATGTTCCTACCGTATTTTAACAAAATTGCAGCGATATGTTTATGGAGGGAGGAAAACCTGGCACAGCTCTGTTTGCAAAATGAGCCATGCGCTATGGGGAGAGCTGATGGGTTAATACATAGACATAACTACCCAATTTTTTAAATTGTGTGAAACTGGGCTGATCCAAGGAAAAGAAACCAAACATGCCCTGGGAACCGGATTTGAACCCAGACCCAAATACATGGAATATATAATTGTATATCATATCCATGTTTTAACAACTCTGGGACCAAATTTGAACCCAGACACAAAGACATATAATTGTACATCATATGTTTTAAGAATATGGGAAATCATTATTGTGGTCCTCTGAACCTAATTTCTACCCCACCCACCGCCCCCTTCCCCACCCATCATTCTCAGCTTGAAGATAGTAAAAATTCAGCTTGTTTTTGTTATTTTATTCTTCTTTGAATGAAACCATGACTGGTCAATATAACTTAGTTTTGAGTAATGGTCTCACTTTTCAAGGCGGCATCTTGAAGACATTATCACATGTTTTTATAGCGAAACACGAAACTGACATATTTGTGGTAACATGTGTGGGATTAGTCACGAAATAAACCAGTCATTGACTAAATGATAGAAACAAACATAGCAGTTTATTTGTCAGCTGTCAATCCTCACTGCCGTGAAAGATGCCCGCCAAAGACAACACCGGTCTGGACAAACTGACCACATTCCAGATCAACAGGTCAATGGGTCATCTGATTACTTGCTGCCACCAGTGGTCACCTCTCTTGGAATGACCGTTACAGGCGAAATGCAAGAAATACGATGACCATTGCCAAGATAGCATTGAGGTGGTTGTATACATAGATAGGAATCAGCATTCGGATAGCTGGGTATATATATCGTGAGTAGAGCGTATTGTGATTTGTAGGTTTGAAATTTGTTTAAGTACAAACCTTTCAGTTACAATTTACAATATATAATTGTTTGTTCTTCGTGTAAAGAAGTGCATTAAAAAGATTCACATATCAGTTTTAACGTGATGTAGTTGGATCGAAATTGTTATCACATTTCCAAACTTTGGAGATAAAGTCTTGACAGTAAAGATATGCCAAGAGCCTTTCAGATTCCTGGATTATGAATCATGAAATTATCATGACATTATTTTAGGGTTTTACAATACGGTAGTAAAGAAACATTTTCAACATTCTACAGTACACTAAGTATAGTGTTATGATAAGACATGTCCTCATATTCCCCAGAAATCTAGACTTGCTTAATTCATGGCGGATTTGAATACTATAGTATTTGGGTGAAACCAAGACCTGTGATGCAGATTATGTTCTATCGTAGTAGATATTATACCCTTCTTCCGGATCTCGTTCCCGTGGTTTCTTTTGTTCTAAGTGTAGGTATATATCCAGACACACCTACATCTTTTCGGAGCAAGTGTATTTTTAAATTCTGAGTATAGAACACTTTTTGTCAAATTCATAAAACTACAATTTCAAATTTATTATCATAATATAGATATTTATCATTTAACTGTATCTGTATAAGTTTTTTATATATAATTTATTTTGTAGTTTGTTTGCAAAAGTATGCTTAATTTTGATATGGGTGTTCCTTTCATTAAATAATAATAAAAATAAAATAAAAGTCAATTGTAAACACAACCTATACTGTATCTACTAACACAGGTCTATGCCTTCCTTTCAGAGTAAAATTAAGTTGTTTACCCTTGATATTAAAGTGACATTCTATTTGAAATGTGATCTATGTTCAAAAATAAGTTTATATTTCAATAATGATTTGAACATTTGGTTTTAAGGGTCGTATGTAAGTAAATACTCAGAAACAAAACAACCAGAAATTAAACAACAGCTTGTAAACATCTCATTTTCAGTGTACCGACTAACATTACCATTAAAATATCATATACACTTTCGCAGCAGTAATTGCACGTTCTTTCAACCATAAAGTTTCCTTTATTGCTCAATTGTCATCAAATTCTAGTGTAAACAATGTCCCATTGTGCTAGAAGTGCAATGTGTAGTGTTTTATTCCAATTATGGAGGATTAAGTATCGCGTTAACTAGATAATGGATTTCTTTATGGAATATCATTTTTTTAATGATCTTGAATTTGAATAATGTTGTTGTGCTTAGAAAATGAAGAGTTTTGAAGAGTTTCCATGAAAATGGCAATGTGGATTTGGCTCATTAGGATTTTTTCAAATCATTTAATAATTAATATTTATATTTATATTGAATTTGAATTCAAATTAATTAGGATATCATCTAATCAATTAATAATTAATATTTATATTGAATTGAATGTCATATATTAAATACAATTATTAGTGGTAAAGACAATTTTCTCTTCTGGATTAATTAATTACAGTTATTGTTGCCACCTTTGGATGCCTCCAGCAGGGAGAAAGTTAATATAATATATTTCAGTAAAGACATTTTTAAAATGCGTATATTGATGATAGTTTATAGTTAATGGTTATTTTTAAAATGTACACTATACAAAAGAAAATCAAAATTCAAATAATATAGATTATTATATAAACAAACATTTCTAAATAAAGAAAATGTCTAAATAAGACTGTTTTGTTTGAACTTAACCTCGAAGGTTCCCTTTGTTTTGTTAAACAACAATGATTAAACTTGGTGAATGCGACACCCATATTTAAATTTATATTATACATGCACACACATATTTATCAGCACATATTTATTTGTAATAGACTCACACAATGCAACAAACTTTCACTCTGCTGTTGTAATTCTGTATTTTAAATTCACCAGACTAAATCAAAAGAATGTAACTACTATATTCCACCTGTTCTCCTTTTCTTGACTGTTTTACGACAAAGGTCATTCGCACAAAAAGTGAATTTTCCCTTTTTGCGTGTCTTTGCTTTTTTTCCTTCACCAAACACAATAAAAACTGCCATGAAATGCAGCCATTTTATGCTTAGATTTAATGGGCTGGAACTTTTGTTTCCGTGACAACTCGGATTGCAGCATGTGTTTCACTTTCTTAAGCACTATTCCCCCAATCCGCAAGTCTTTGTCCTTCGTCTTTGCTGCTATTCAATGCTCTCCCGTCTTTTAAAACTCTCTGCAGTGTTAAATGCTATGATCGTTAAAATGAGGTGATTTGTAATTGTATTTATGAAGCCTTAACATGCGAGTTGCTCATTACGTATACCGCGACAGGTCCATAGGGTTTCTGTTACCCCCTTTTAGGGATACACATTTGCAACAATATGTTTTATTTTGTTCATTCTATATTTTTGCACTTGTTGAAAATGTTGTCCGTTAGGTTAATTTGAAACCAAATTTATTCACTTTGAAGGATGAATTTCATGTTAAATCAGTTTGAAAGGACACATTATAAACAGGTACTTACATATCGTGTCTTTAATTACAAATCAGTTAAACTGAACAAATTGGTAAATTGCACCCATTTCATGAAATTTTGATTTGAGAGAGAGCATACTACTATATGGACTGAATTGCAGAGTAGACTAATTAATGATTTGAAGGTATACACATTTGTTTATAAATTTCAGAACTAAAAGTCATGGTCCTTTATAAACCAAAAGGCATAGTCCTTATTAAATCAAAAGACATGATCCTTTAAAACCAAAAGTTATGGTCTTTTAAAACCAAAAGTCATGATTCTTTAAAATACAGAACGCACGGCCCTTTAAAAACTAAAAGGCATGGTCCTTTAAAACTTAACCAAAAGTCATGGTACCATGTCTTTGAAACCTTTAGAAAATTCACAGTCCCTTCTGGAGGAGTTCACCACGTGAGACTTTTAGAACGACCTGGAATCGTATAGAATGCTTCTGAACCGATTTAAAGATGTTTGTCTCATAAAATCAACAGATATCTGTATAGACTTAGAGTCTGTGTAAACTGTTTGGCAGATACTGCTAGGATGATCACTCCAGCTTAGACTGCGTGGTGCATGGTCTCCAAGTGCAAAAACAGACCCGCAATCTCGAAAGATTTTAAAACCCCAGTGTTTTCGCCCGACAAAAACATCGACAACTAATGCGAAAAGCACCAAAAGCATAATACACAGTTTGCGGTTATCACGGAGGCTTATCTTTTACAAATTTCCGTTACCGTATCCCTTTTCACGATCTGGAGTGATCAATTGTCTTCTAAAATGTCCTTGTATTGTTTTTTCTTAACAAGATATGTTTCCTTATTTTATTTTATGTTAAATATATTTTTTATATAATAATAATAATAATAATAATAATAATAATAATAATAACAATTATTATTATTATTATTATCATTATCATTATCATTATCATTATCATTATCATTATCATTATCATTATTATTATTATTACTATAGGCACAAGTAGGCATACTGGCCAGTGTTTCTGGGATGTCATTCCACATGAAAAGACTGAAATTTCTATGAGCTATTGGTAAAGGATTAAGATGGTTAATACTTTAGAACGTACTGGTTGTAGATATGGCATCTATATGGCATCTAATGTTGGCTCAATCAGTGAACAGGTTATAGTCCATGGGACATTTAATAAGTTGCAAAATATACCCTAAAACATACACACAACTTTATTGGAAATAAATGATTTGTTTAAAACCCTCTCTGCGGTAAATTCGTACTGTAACAGAGCAAGCCTGGCTGTAGTCAATACATGAAGAGTTAATCTAGAGTCCACGCATCCATTTATTCACTTCCCACAGTGCTTCAACAGTACCATGACGGTCTGTTTATGTTGGGATGAGTACCAGCAGCAACTATTTGTCAAGGTAAGACCCACAAGCAAAGATTCTCAATCTTTCCAGTATGTGAAGCTATCGGTTCTCCGCCATCGCGAAGGCGGACAGGAAATACTTCATGGGTATTACCGACAAACTTCAGAAGGAATATATTATCATAAGCTGCATCCATTATGTAGAAAATTACACAGCCTACTGTCTTTTAGTTTTAGCTACGGTAAGTGTGTTGTACCGAAGGCAAATTAATTAAGCGAGTATAGCGACTAAGTATTTTCTACGCAGTCGTTGGAGAATGGCTACCTCTGATGTTCAGAGAGCCAGTGAAGTGCAGAGAAGAGAAATGGCTTCCACTCATTCCGGGCTTCTGTCTAAGTGGACTGACTTGCGAGAGTATTATGATCTCCATCTGCCTATTGAGTATATGCCGGGAGAAACTGCTTAGGAAGTCAGAGCTATTTAACACACCGTCAGCCATATAGCTTAAGTGTCTGATGGCAATGCAATGACTACAAACCACACACACTTTCCCTAGCGCCTTGTAGAGGATCAGTCTAACAGAAATATTCCTTTCAATTACGACCTACGTAAACCACCCCAAGTTCTATGACACTATTTACGTTTAGAGGGGGAGGTGGGAAGGGAGGGGAATTTGTTGGTGAGTACGTCAAAGGTTCCCCGCCCGGGAAAAAAAATCGTCTTTCGGGACAACCAGACCTCCAACCGGAAGTTCGTAGGTGTTTGTGCCAAGTGAATTTTTCAGTGCCAAGTTTATATAGAAATTCTTGCGAAATGTAAACAAATCCAGGTTCTCGAATAAACTGTTTACTTCTGGTCCCGATCTACTTTGTTTGTGAGCTGCTACATACACTGACTGGGGTCTTTTATCATCCTGGTTTCAAGATGGCGGCCATGTCTGCTTCGTGCTGGTCAGTCACACCTGGTGTGTGTCATCGTGTATGAGTTGTTTGAAAGTATTAGCATACATACACTAAACATGCGAGAGAGAGAGAGAGAGAGAGAGATAGAGAGAGAGGGGGAGCGAGGGGGGGGGGTGGAGAATGGAGACAGCGAGAGAGATAGAGAGCGACACACATAAATACACGCGGAGAAAGAAAGAGCAAAACATAGGGGAGAAAGATAGAGAGAGAGTGAGAGAGAGACACACACATACAAATACAGAGAGAGAGAGAGAGAGCGAGAGAGAGAGAGAGAGAGACAGACAGACACACACAGACAGAAAGACAGACAGACAGACAGAGGAATGTATAGACCAATATATTACAAATGTCATCTGTAAACCTTTAAGCTCGTTCAGATATACAAGGTTGGAGAGCTTATGGAAGTGTATTGTAAACTACTCAGCACTGACATGATACCATCTACAACTTTTAAATATCAAAAGAAAGCATAAAATGAAAAGGCTATACTATCACGTGATCTTATCAGGATGCTTCATCTTAGTCTTCTTTCAGAACATTATTTTAAATTAATATGATTGTAACCTGCATGTATCGCCAGTTTAACCTTCGTCATCCTGTAGATAACTGAAGAACCCCAAATGGAGTAATAATTTTACAATATATAACTGGCTATGTTTAAAAGCATAATATCACAGATATTTATGGTTGTTTTGGACTAGTTCTTAGCTATAACTGCGAAGTACATTCACTTGACATACATAAAATCTTGTTTGTACTTCCAAAAAGCTTTCCACCGCTGTGTGTTTCACAAATCTTCACTGCAATCCTTCTGCGACTCTTAGAGTCGGGTTTAAATCAAACACGGCCAACGGCTCTTTAGAGAT
>JAUTBV010117178.1:0-13495 GCA_032361325.1 Lepetodrilus fucensis
CATGTCCGTGGCGGTCACATCAGATACTGACTTCAACCCCACTGTGTGTAGAAATATTATCATTTATATGTATATGTGTCTTTTCCTCCCAATTATAATGAACATACATCGGACATACCGGGGTAATAGTTATGTGATATTTGGGCCTTGTACATGATTCTGAGTACACATTATTAATCATTAGCTACGCCCATGCCAATGGCTACGTACAATGCGCCAAATCTACCTCATAAGGCATGCTCAAAGCACCACATTATTATCCTCGGTAAATCCATCTGTGTGCACTCAGTTGCTTATCAATTCCATGGAGAGTATACTACAACCAAAGCTACGATGTAATGCTACCATTCACATGACCATGTCATTCTACTGGGTGTTCATGCACATGTAGTCTAATATAGTATGTAGCTATTGTGTGTACCCTTGTTATTAGAACCGTGAATTGTTTGTTTTAAATATACATATGCATACTACCATATGTTTTTATTTTGGGGTTTAGAGCCGCTTTCAAGATTATTTCACTAATATGACGGCTTGTCAGTTTATGGCAGGAAGAACCAGGCAACTTCCGTAGCGCTGAATGTTGCAGTAAACCTGCAAGCAGTGTCTGGCACTGACAGACCAATGATAATAACTGCATTGCAACGGTACAGACAGTACATCCTATCATGATCTCGTCAGAAACTTCCGCAAACATTGATGCCGGACTCTCTGGACGGAATTTGAACCCGGGGTCTTTGGCCTTTGGCTTTTGGCCTTTGCCTTTGAAGTCCAGACGTTCTACCATTGCACTACCGTCCGCCCTACTACCACATTACTTAGAGTTTGCAATCAATATTATCAAACTGAAGCGAGTTAATGAATCAGTTTGCCTTACACTGATGTTTGATTTACAATGCCAAAGCAGTGAGTGTAATTAATAGTCAGAACACAACAGGTGCGATACATTGACATTACACCACACACAGTGAGCTCATACAATAGGTTATTACACGTATAATTACACGTAAAATTACAGGTATAATTAACGGACACTGGTCCAGTGGGCGGTCTGTGTTTGACTCATGATCAGTCTACACATACTTAATTACTTTTGTACTATTACTGTATTAAGAAATTATACATTGCAATGTATGCTGTATACCACTGTAAGTAGTTTAAGCTAATAAAACTTAAACTTGAAAAACTTGTACCAAGCCCAAGTAAAACCAATCGCATACACACTGTACTAAGTACAATTGTACAAGCCCACAAGATACACAGCTTAGAGGGATGGATGGGCATCAAATCAATTAAAGGAAGTATTTGTGTATAAACAGCGGTGTTCAGTTGGACGGAGGTGGAGTGATGTAGCGAGGGTTCTTTTATGACGTATTCATAGGTAGGGTGACGTATTGTCGCGAAACACAACTACACATACAACTGTGTATCAGATGGCTCTTCAACTGACAGTTTCCTTGTTTTTCCCTATAATTCCGTCGTACAGCAGGCTACGGTAATGCTGCGATTAGGATGTGGCTTGATTTGAGTGGGGAGCGAACATGAAAATATCCACCTGGGCTAGGTTCCACATAACAAACGTACTCATCCTCGTCACACGGGCTCTATGGGAGCGTTTACATACGCCAATGTGTCAACACAACACTGATAATTTGTTATAGAAGATGTTCCACATACTTGGCTTAATTATACAAATAAATAATATATATAATGATTTTTACATATGTATATTCAGCAAAGAATGGGGATTGGTAAACAAGCTGTACAGCTTATTTCAATACCGCTCGTCAACAAATAATACAGATAATACATTATACATTTGCTATATTTTATAATAAACACACATTCTATATAACCGATATTATGCTAATATTTCATAAATATATGTACGATGACACGTATTTATAGACATTTTCTTGATCATAAACAATAGATCCCAAAAATGTAGATGCTAACACATCTGTTGCACGTTTTCCCTGAGATCACCTTGTCCTAACCCTATCAAGTTGTATTCTCCCAGAGGGGACGTACTGTACTGTATGATGAATTGGAGTTTAATATCAAAGAAAGCACAGATAGAGACGTGACGTGACAACTCCTTCAGTCTGACAGGGGCAGTATGCCACCGTACCACAGATGATTGACGCAAGAGAAAACTAGCATGTGCTGGAGTCATTAATTCTCCATAAAACGGCGAGAATGAATTGCTCTATTAGGAAGAAAAGAAGATGCGTTTATTCTCTAGAACGGCTAGAATGAATTGCTCTATTAGAAAGAAAAGAAGATGCGTTTATTCTCTATTTACAATATATGACGGCGTAGGTCACAGCTACGTGCATATCAAGATATGGATATAACTAGATATATAGTAAGTCGTAAGTCGTAAGTCCTGTACGTAAACTTTGAGTTACGCCTCTCGTAGCGATACTATTGTTCTGTGGAACGTAGGCATCAACAAGTGCATGGCCGATGTCTGGACGACGCATGTACTGTTATATGTGTTTATGTCTTCACATCCGTAACTCATTATACTCTTATCGTAACCCATGTGACTGTTTCTGCTTCTCCTACAACAATAATCAGCTCGTCTAAAGACCCTGGAATCACTGTGGGAAGACGACATGAAGCTCCAAGCTGGCGGATATCCAGGTTCGAGTATGATCGAGCAGAGAGGATTTACTATGCATGTACGTGTCTTGTATCTTCGTGCACATGTTGAATTTAGTCAAATATATAACCAATGCCATTATTGTGTTATGAATACATTAATTTAGTTTTGGTAGGAAAAATAAATTTGATTGTTCATTTTCTCCTCGTATTGGAAGTTACCTTTTATTGTTCTGATTATAAGGTATAAACGCGCAATTTCCTAATTTCGTGTCAAACGTATCCACATGATAATATGATCTTCTTCCAGTGCTAATGTTACTTTATAATGTAGATTTAATTACAGGTTAAGAGACCAACCTGCAGTTTCGTATTATTATACAGTAGCCAGCTACGTGAACGCAGACATAGGCCTACCAAACAGAAATTGTTATCAGCGCCATCTGGGCGGCAGATAATCAGTAGAGAATCATATGATCATACCGCTACTAAAATATCACGTATTCCTGGTCCAGTTGTAATGATTAGTGTATTGATACAAATGTCATCAGCTGCATAATTTGCGCTACGAATGTAGCCCTCAACGTCAAATTCTCAGAACCGGGGTACATTCACAACTGAAGGCCTATAATAAATACGTCCCACGTGTCGGACCAGTGAATATCACACACGAGGCTCGTCAATTTCGGCCCCAGCACGTGCATGTCTGGCTGTCATCGCGGTGAATATCACACACATCATGCACATGTGCGACCAATTTATGCACATGTACTCATTATCGGTCAGCTCATTTCTTCCGAGACGATCGCATTTCACCGGAGGTCATGGACGAAATTTCATTGAAGAGCTAATTAGCTTACTCGAGCCCTGATAATAATTGCAATTCCAATGTAACAATCTAATTAAAGCGGTGTTCCATGTTTCTGTGCACAATTATCTAATAGATGTAATTTAATAATACAAGCGCGCGGGTGGCATGGGCAAACACATAACGCTGAATCCGTGGATGTAAAGCAGTCTTCCTGATACTTCGTGATTGTCCATACACAATGTTGCAATGTAATTAAGATATAACGTTACACCATTCATCATGGACGATAGTTAAAGTCAATACAGGATTATCAATATTACATAATTATGATTATCATTTATTGGGACAGCAGAATAATTGCCAATGGGATAATGGAGATATCTTGAACATTTAGGAAAACTCAATTTAGACATGTTGTACATGTATACAGGATGACCATGTAATTCTCAGGAGCTGGTTATTCCTAAGATGGCACAACTTGTACCCAAACCTTTTCTATTGTGAATAACATATATTTAAACTAAATTATATAAAATATACTTGCATATATTTGCTCATCCTGTTTCACAGAATGATTCACTCATTTTATGTTGGTAAATGTTAAAACATATTTTTTTTAAATTAAAAATAAAATAAATGAGAATTGGTAATGACATTTGCTGGATATATTCCATATGCTTTATAATATAGAATTCAAATCATTGACGGATATTGAGTTTTTGAAAATGCTGGAAGAATGTATACAAATTATATTCCACTTTTTCTAACTTCAACGAATAAATCTATGGAAAACTAATTAACGTTGCATATTTGAAGTCAATGTAACAAGTGGAAGATATCACAGATCGTATCGTCAGCAATATGAATGGTATCCCCTTACAAGAACAGCCCTTGTCTCGGCGTCATGCTGCAGCTGGCGAACACAACGTTGAAGTTCATCGTGGGCCCGATTCCTGGAAGACTTCCTGGAGCTTGTCCATCACCGGACACTGCGATTACGAAACGTTTCTGAGTACGATTTCATGCTCAACTCAAAGTTTTGTTCACAAATCCCCATATACTATTTGAGTTTGAGCATGATATCGTATTCATAAACGTTTTGTAATCTCAGCACCAGGATTCTGCCATCCTCGAAACGCCGGCCATTATGACTACACTAAACCTCGGTCAAATATGTCAATTAACGGAGGTTAGGTATAGTCATAATGACTTGTGTTTCGAGAATGGGATTCTGCAAGACCTGCCGATATGTACTGCAGATCCAGTCATGTTTGATTCGTGGATTCTTTCCGAGTCAATTTTCTTTTAGGTTCTTATTCGAGATGGACAATGTTCTATCTAACACGACGTGGACCTACGGCACTTTGAATGATCTGTGTATGGTATGGAGACCATGGTGTCTGTACCAACTCCAATTCCTGCTTGCAATATGTCAAACAGAACCTTTCGTTTCATCACAGTATGGGAGTGGTAATTTGCATTTTAACATACATCATTACATACATCCCAAAATACACTACGGTATGTTATTAATAGAGATGTCAATATAGTATACTGCATGTTGGAATTCTAGTCAACTACAATAAACTCACATCTGTGCTCGGCGTCAAACAAGGATATGTTCTCCTCCCTCGTCAATTTAATGCAAACAACTAAAATATTCCGTTAAACTATGATAACGTTAATAATTGCAAACAACATACACATTTTGCCCATGACACCAATAATTCCTGCCGCTTGAGTAAACCTTAGCCAGAAACAATGTTTATTTTTCTCAAGGAAGCTTCCTCGCTTGGTAGGTTGGATTCACTGCCGCCTTGTCACTGTGATAATTCTATCGCCTCTCCGGACTTTCGCGAACTTCATATGCTTTTTAACAGTGGACTGCCAATGATATCCGCTCTTGGCATTGTTCACGATGGGATAAGAAATGTGAAATAATTCATATTGAAGCATATTATTAAGGATCGTAACTTTGCGATCTGATGCTATCAAACAGAACGTGTGTAAGGTTTGATTGTTTTTATGTTGAAACAAGTGGGAAATGCATTTCCTAGACTCCAAATTGATGGATTTGTGTAGGGTTTATCAAGTGGCCCATGGTTAAGAACTGGTTGCAGGCATTTCCTGCAAATAATAACGTGCCAACCAATTTATACGCTTAAAAACACATTCTTTATAAACAGCATTTCCCTAAACAATGGTTATGAATGTTCGAAGGAATTTCTGTAATTATAGACATTGTTGTCTAAAAGAGCACATTGTTCTAATACATTGTTCAGTGTAGAACGCAGATACAAGGATGCTCTGAAAGCCAAGTCTCCTGTATTTCAAGAACCCCCATTATTAATATATCAAAATGAATACTTCCTCTCTTCCTCTCTCCGCCAGAACCAGTCATACACTTAACACTTTCAAGACCAATCTCAAGACACATCTCATTCATAACAGCTTATCTTAATCAAACTATGCATTCAAGTTTTTGCGCTTCGAGCATGCGTTAGAATGGAGTCATGCGCTTTATTAATGGACTATTTATGTATTTATTATTGTATATCATGTCCACCTTATTGTTTAAGCGCTTTCAACCACAGTTAGCTGACCTCTTAAAATGCATCTTTCCGCCGTTCTAAGGAAGAGGACATTCTATGGAACCGTTTGAAAATTCAAAGAACATTAATTTGGAATACAGCATGTATTTCACGACAGGTCCGAACAGAGACTTGTGTTTCCCCCGAATAAGTATTTTACTTAGACTATTGCACAGTACGGGAATTAATACAACTCGATTAGTTATTAATGATAAAACGAGGAAATCCACAAGTGTGTTATTCAATAGTACACACATAGAAAGTTGTTATTTAATTTGTTTCGCGTAAAGTTACTGATCTTTTTATATATATTTTAAAAGCATATTAATATCAGCAGACAGAAACTGCAGACAGGAACACATACATATAATACTATTATTCAGCACTTGCATTGAGCAGGGCTAATGTATTTGTATATAACTTTGTAGTAATCCGCTAACGACAGATGTGACACGGAATGCACTGCTTCTCTCTGCTCAAACAGTGACGATAAAGGCGACAAATACGTCACCGTTAGCCAGAGGTTTGTGCTGGCTTTAGTAAGTCGCAACAGTAATCTCGGTTTTCAGCTCTCTCTTTGTTCATACATTCCCGGATTTTATTATAACTTGTTTAGTTTTCGAACTGAAACCCGTTGGCGTTACTTTCATATTTTCAATCTTTAGGAAAAAATGTTTTAAGATATATTTTGTTTCATTTTCCCACGGATTTTCCCGATGTAAGTTACTTCAGCTGTGTGCTTTTAAATATGAACAGTCACTTCGTGAAATAAAACTTCAATACAACTGTATTTGTATCGACCATATAAATGCATATAATAAATGTAAACCAAATGTATACTTATAGATAGTTACAATTGCATCTTTCATTGAAAGAAACTCACAAATATTCATGCAATGTTTCATGGTTTCTACGTTTCGTTGTGTGAATAAAGAAATGACTGCAATATTTATCTGAGTCAAATGTTAAGAAGATGAGCGTCCATTCGTTTTCTCGTTAAATATTTGGTTACCTCTTTTAACATGACAGGAGGGAAATCGCTAATAATTTCTCTTCGGGGGTGCAGGCTGCTGTATAAAACTAACAGACCGCTGCAAAATACAATCCCCGTCTGATATTTCCCTTGTCAATTTCTCTCAAATACCTGATTGATGCATATTGACCAAGCAGTATCATGGCGTAAATAGCCGGACCTCATTGTTCCTCTGTTGTGCCTAGATTCGAACCCGCCCAGTGGACGAGATTATAGCGGGGATTAATGTCCATAATTTATGGACAAATGGACATTTACTTAGAGACAAGCATTGGAAGAAGTTGGGTTTTTGTAATTGATATTTAGAAGTTTCACTGATTCATCAGTACGTTCTGGGGCTAAAAAGTGTTATGGGCTTGTCTTGTCCACAGGAATAAACAACTAGATGAAACACTGTCGTATTCTATAGTGTTTGCTTGATACCTCACTTCTAGGACAATATATCAGGAGTGGTGGTCATTCAGTTATAACTATGGAAGATGAAGAATCACTCTGTTTAGTTGAATCCCAGGCGACTAGCAAAACAATGGTATTGTCGACGTGATATGATACTTTCATTACTGGAAACAACAGACGACCGACTTCAAAGATTTGACGTGCAATCCATCATATAAAGTTATGCGTATTTCATAGAAAGTCGTACAGATCAGGGCCCGTATTCTCGAAACTTCGTAAGTCCTAAGAAGTTTGTAAGTAGTAAGAATGTGCCTAACTGGTTTTCTGCTTGTGTTAATTTTTTAAGAGATTTGTTTTCCACTAAAAGGTTCTTAGCTAAGAAATTTCGATAATACGGGCCCTGGTAGCAAACCATCTGCTAAAATAACGCTTCTATAATAGCAAACTTACTCACGTCCTCCCACTTGAGGGGCGGATCTAGGATTTTGAGAAGAGTTTTGGGTTTATACCATGTGTAGGGCCTATTTGCAGATCCACATGTCCTGTTATCTTAATTAGCAGTACATTGAATTAGGGTGGTGAGCTTACACCCCAAACCCACCAGATCACCACCACTACCACTAGCACCACCACCACCACCACCACCACCATCACCATCAGCCTTCCAATGTTGGAGGAGGACATTGACCTTGTATATTTACGCAGTATTTCAACGAGTAAAGTTCTCCGTCTCCGTGCATTCTCGGAATACATCTCTATCCAGAGCTATTTACAAGTCAAAAGGTTTCAGACCTACATCCACATAGGGGGTGGTTAGTTATCCTTTACTTAAGAGTTTGTCAGAAAACGTTATATCTCCCTCGCTGAAAGACCACTGCGTTAGGACAGTCGGGGGGAATGTTTACCTCGGGGTAGAAAAAAAATACCCACCCTGACCAAGCATCAAACAAATACTCACAATAAGCCTTTCAATTCGCTTTAAATTAAAGACTGGGTATAACATGCTTCGTTCTCTTTCTGAAGCACACAATGAGACTGTTTGAAGACGGAATACTCGTGTGGTTAAGTGACCACGGTAGAGATCCAACGCAGGGACCCTTGAAGTCGCCCAAAGAAAGGCTTATGTCCCCAGAGGGTACTGCTATTGGTATAATATGTTTACAAGACAAGCACAAAGACGACCCAGTGAATGTAGCCCATATAGACAGACTTGCTAGTTGGAATGCATTTGATAATATCTTGCGGATAAATTAGATACTGACACCTGACTCGATTGTGGTATATGAGGTGTAGATACCCCCGGGGCGGGGCGGTGGTGGGATAACATAAGTACTTTGGTAGTGGGATAACTTTACACAGTACGTGATTCATCCGCGTATCTTATTGGTGCCTTATACACTGCTTATATAAGAGGTACTATTAATAATGCTAGTAATACGAGATGTCTTTAAGCTGCATTATATAACCACAGGAACAATTTGATGTATTGCAAAACCTAGTGCGAAATAATACTAATGAATGTTTACTGTAGATATTATTTCATAAGAGCACATTTCATAGATTTGAATAAAGTCAGTGTGTGATACGATATTGTCAACCATTATTATTTTATCAAATTAATCTCCAAAAGCAAGTATAGCATAGCATTGTTCATAATCAAGACCCAACCCAGAAATTGTGTCATAACACTAGCATTTGATTTTCCATAACATCCGGGTATGTTGTGTCAATCACGTTTGCTTTTCTCGAAGGTGCAGAATAATTAATAAAACAATATATTATATGTGAAGTGCAATAATATGAATGTCAGATTCGTCAAGATTCAGGCACACTAGTGAAACAAGCAGCAGATGGCCATGATATGTAATCTATACATGAATAAATGACATTATGTCACTATACCTATTGTTCTGTGTATGCTAGCTGTTCTCTTAGAACTAATTATATCTTAGATAAATAGCAAATATAGTTTATTAAGCTTTAATTTGTTTACATATACATCAACACCTTACAATCGAGTCGGGTGTTATGAAGAATGTATTATAAAAACTCGTATTGAAAATGTATCCTTTGAAATAGTGTTCGCAAATACTGGTTTCCATTGAACAAATCTCTGAATCTCACCATAGCTAAAACCACACTGGTCATCGTTGTATCTAGTGTATACTGCATACATTCAGTACCTAAATGTACACGATGATGTAGTTTAACTAGACCCCATCAGTTGAGTTTAAAATTGACAAAAGACTAAATAAGATCCGAGTTTCATTCTAACATTTCTAGAAACATTGGTGATTACATGGGAATGGCTAACAACAAAGCATAAAGTGACAATGACGAATGATAAATCCGTATTAGACTGTACCGATCCCAATGCGTGTTGTTTCCTTTTGAGCTGGCACTATGGAATGCTGCCCAATACTAAGGCATGTTCAATAGTTCCTCCGTGAAAGTACAAGTGTTTCGTCTCCATATTTGGTTCTGACAGAATGTAACGTATCGTAGTCCTCTACATAGTCATCGCAGTGCTCACCATATTGAACACATATCGTAAGGCTGGGTATGGCTGGACACCCGGTACAAGAAGTAACCGATGTCCAACGTTGTATACTGACCACCCATGCTGTCAGCGTGTTTCTCATCGTCAGGCAAACATATGGAATAGTTTGCTGAAATAAAACAATTATCGTCTCACGACACACCGAGTAAAAAAGTTCATATACATTATTTTGTATCGAATACATGTTTTCTATGAAAATATGTGTGGCGAAAGTAGATTTAAAGAGAGGTGGCCACGAACATTCATTTGTATTTGGCTGCATAACGACGGAACTTAGTCTATGAATCTACTGTTAACTTTCTGTATTATACGATTAAGTTATACGATACTAAGCAGTGCCTATCACATAGTATTATATTTCCTGTAATAGTAAGATGTCTCTACTGTGAAAAGTGTTTGATGTTGTGCTTAATCATCTCGGATATTAAGTACTGGACCCCCCAGTCCCGCCCTTACGATGACTTCGAGCTAAAAGAAAAATGAATAATAATTTCTGATGTATTAGCATATAGGTTACAGGATTGCGACATCTAGATTACTGTACTTGTTAAATCACACTGTCTCAGGCATCAGTTTGATAGTTTTATTATGTGAAATAACACGACTGATCAGAAGAAAAGATGATGTGAGATCATTGAGAACAAAACAGATTGCTCCCAGACCGAAGGCAAGGGCATGTCTTTCCTCCCTTTCTGTTTCCTATCTGTGCTGATCTTAAACAATTCTATATTGCCAATTAGCGAAGCGTAACCTTTCAGTCCTGATAGTAGAATATTTACACACTAAACAATGACGATCGTCGTTGACTTGTGGTCTATGGTCTGGTCCGAACAGTCAAGCGCATTGCAAACAATCGCCATTCGATAGCCACCCAAATGCTGGCGGTATAATACACACACATAACCACGCTTGCAGAGTAAACATCAGTTTCCTCCGCTTCTTGTGACTGCTGATACATCTGGTAGGGATTGACCAGTGAAAACGGTCAGGTTAAATGTCCAGTCGTGGTCAAGCTAAGACACCTGGCTCTGACCAAGTAATGAGCACCGTCTGACTGGATGGACAAATGGACAATGTCCGCTTGTAAATAACAAGGCAGTGGGACGGACACACGTGGTTTGGTTTTGGTCACTGACCACTTTGAAATAATGGCATGTGAAATGTAGGTGAGAACGAGCCAGCAAGACAAAGCATTGGAAAGTGATTGCCACCGGTTTCTTTATTGAAACTAGTGGTAAAATCTGCCCACTCTCTCTCCCTCTATCCCTCCCCCATCCGTAAGCATTTCATTAGTCTTGGAGAAATATACTTGTTCCTCCACCATATAAGATCATGCTATGACTGGCAAGAAAACAATAGTCAATAATTAAACAATGCACGTAGCACGCCTTTCTTTGAATTAAAACACATGGGACAATTGATACGTATAGTAGGAGAAACACGAGGAATTCATATTGGAATATTCTTGGAAAACATGCCATTTCCAAAGCATCATGTGTAGCGTGTTATTACTGATGGATATGAAATAACATACAGCACATGCGACAAATAACAAAGATTAATATTTAAAACATAAGAATACGCCATTCTGTAAGTGAAACTCAAAGTTAGACAGGGCACGATTGTAG
Organism: Lepetodrilus fucensis; assembly: GCA_032361325.1. Lineage (NCBI taxonomy): Eukaryota > Metazoa > Mollusca > Gastropoda > Lepetellida > Lepetodrilidae > Lepetodrilus > Lepetodrilus fucensis. The sequence continues at coordinate 11,627 of JAUTBV010117178.1, forward strand.
AGTATATATTACACATTCCATCTGACAAGTAACCTTCGTTCTAACTTCCTAGGGAGAGATTACTTACCAATAAAAATAACCCCCATAAATACTTCAATATGTGCTGCGTGCTTTCCAACTTCCAACCAACGTATACACACGTTATTAAACAAAATAGTATTAATCGCTGAAAGCAATTTTAATGACTATGATATTGTTTGTATATTTCGTATTACGATATTGGTGGTTCAAATAATGGTACATTCAGTTCAGCAATAAGAGAATTGGTGATTATATTTGGTGTCAGTCGAGTTCCTGCCAGGCCGCGGCTATAGTTAGCTGCAAATAGAAAATATATACCAAAGAGATTGTTCTGGCTAACTGGAATATTCGATTCTAACTACTCAGACACGTAAGTGTATGTATACTGTAGACTTAGTACATTCAGAGACATTGGTGGGTGATGGTACATGCATGCACAATAGACGTGGTACACATTGTAATAGGTAGGATCTTCAGAGTTTATTTTCTCCAATTTCTGTCACGGAAAACTGGAGATATTGCATCTTTATTTAGAAAATAACAGCAGTACAATATAATTCTCATTTGATAATGTATTATTTAAATGAGCATATTATTTTTTTACGTAACGTTTTAAATGTTTTAGATGACTACCCCGCCAAAATACTGAGAAAGCCAAACCCTAAATCTGCAATTTTAGGCAAGACAATCATTTACCGGTATTAGGGTTTTAACGTATTCTGAATACCTGCTAAAACCGGAATACATGTTATTTCCGGTTGCTCCAACTTCAGAACTTCCTGCTAAAACACCAATTCCCTATGGAATTAAATGATATGTGGGCTAAGGATAACAAAGCATCGAATTTACGTTTCAAGAAAATTGCCACCCGTTTCTGTATGTCATCTGAAATGCTATGCATGCAACACTAAGCTTCAAACTAATATAGAAATGTGAACTTGATCTGATTGCTACAACACAGGAGAATTCCTATGAGAGCTCGGCATAGAGGTCGAATAACGTTTAGCTGACATATCGGTGTGGTGACGAACATAGAAAGTCGCAAGCACATACCTAACTTGTTAGGAAACTATAAAAACCTATTCGCCAAACACGTAATCCATATAGAAATCTTCGCTTGCCGAAGTGTCGCTCTCACTTTAAGTTCATATTTATGCATATCATGTCCTTTCGGGGACATATTGTGAATGTCTATTGAATGTTGACTGGTTCGCGTTACGGTTGTGAACAGTTCTTGAAAAGTAGGATTAGGGAATACTGTATGTATAGGTTGCTGTCTCATCCTATAGGTTTTAGTTACTAGTATGTGATACGATCACCGAACAACCCACTAACCTCTTAATAAGATAAGGCCATGTTGGTCTAGAGTAAAACCTGTAGTTAATATTGATACTAAAGTGTAAATCTATCGTTTATATTGATACTAAAGTGTAAATCTATCGTTAATATTGACAGTAAAGTGTAAATCTATCGTTAATATTGATACTAAAGTGTAAATCTATCGTTAATATTGATACTAAAGTGTATAAATATATCGTTAATATTGATACTAAAGTGTAAATCTATCGTTAATATTGATACTAAAGTGTATAAATCTGGTGTATTCCCGCTTTCCAGATCTGAAGTGTTAAGGCATTCCCATTTTCCCGGTCTGCCGGTATTCTTTGTTCTTGGGGTGTGTTGTAACTTGTTATAGTATAATTGGTATGTTGTGATACTGATTTGGTAGGTGGCAGCGTTAATCACTCTAACCGATTCTGCTTTAGTTGTCCAAAAATACTATTAGTAATATATTCTGTATATAGTCATTTATTATTTAATAATGTACATACAGTTTTAACCGTCTCT
>JAUTBV010117189.1:0-13495 GCA_032361325.1 Lepetodrilus fucensis
AATGAATATATGAATACATTATATTTATATCAACCAATCAGAATCCCACTAGACACGTGACTGTTGCATGGGGGTTATGTGTGCTCTAAATATATTGATTCAGAGTTATCTCCACCTAGCTTGGATTGGTCGATATATTTTGAGCACGTAACCCCCACGTAACAGTCAAGTGTCGAAAACAGAGTTCTATATAGACACTGAACTCAGGGTATTTAACGGAGGTTAGTGTAGTCATAATGGCTTGGTTTTTCGAGGATGTGTCCAGCCTAGCCTTGGCTCTTTTGAAGTTTCTAGACCCTTGGAAGTAACTTTTGGCACTGTCTATTAGTAGACTATGACCTGTTCTATTTGTTGTACAGAAGCACTGCAGGAGAAGGCTGTAGAGGAAGGAGTGCTGAAGCTGCTGGATCAGTGTCTACAAACTGACAAACTGTCCGACCACAACCTCTTCAACATGGCTCTCCTTACCCTTGGCAGCATTGCAGATTCAGGTGGGTGGTCAATTGCTATTTTAATAGAAAGTGACACATTTTCAAAGTGATTGAAATTTTGATGGACAGAAGCTGCAAATCAAAAGAATTTCAGCAGTGCCTGTGTAGTATCTAGCAGAAAGAGAGTTTAAAAAATAATGTCCATGCACAGCAATAGCTGCAAGTTTGCATTTTATTCAGTTATATCGAAAAATGTTCCATTTCCAATATGGCCCCCATGGCTTCCATAACAAATTCAATTATAATGACAGTCAGCATTTTCATCTATGAAATGCATAAAATAAATATGCCACAAATTTTCAAATATTTATCCATTGCCTATTGATAGAAATCTTCTTTGACATCTGACTTTATTAACGGACATCATTCTCCGTAAGCAGTTCCAAGTTACAATGACAGTTACGAAATACTTAGCCAGTAAGTAATACTCCTAGTAATTATGGCTAATTGATGTCTCAGCAGTATGTTAATGTTATGTTGGCTGGATTGTCTGGTATGGGTTCCTGCTACTACGTAAAACAATAACTCAATCACGTGCTGGAAAATATACTCACTGGCAAGAGAAAAGAAGAAGAAAACCAGAACTAGCAGTAGCAGTAAATTACTGGAACAGAATGACACAAAAGAGAATATAACAATAACACATAAAAACGCTGACTTGCAATCCTGCCAGAGATGTTAGTCCTTTGTTTTGCTGCGTAAGTTTTCCTAACTGACTGATGGATGTCACATAAAGACAGGAACAGAGATGTAGGTGTTGTGGCAAGCAGTGTAGTCTGGGCATTCAGTGTGTTTTCTTAGGGCTTTTTAAATAGAAAAGGTTGGTAATTGCGACCCGGTAGAAAACAATAACTAGATGAAAAAGATAACTGAATATTTTGCAGCCGAGACGTCTAGGTAGACTGGTAATAAAAGAAATAGGTTTTCTGAAATATATAAGCCTCATAATAAAGACATTGTTTTATGATCAGACAGAATAAGTTTCTTAGTTTTAATGATTCCTGTGGTAGTCGTACTAAAAAGATTAAATGGCTTTGTACAGATTTCCAATAGTTCACCATTTAATGGGTTAACAGTAGATTCTTTCTCTGTTTAAAAAGAATACTGTTCACATGAGAAATGTGTTGATTATTTAAATGGAACTATTAACTATGAATTATATAACAATGTGACTATTAACCCCTCGTAGCAATGAGTCTCTATGGCATCTTTGGTTGACATCAGCTGAAAGGAGGTTAACAATTTTATCGCTGTTAAAGTTCTCAATTTTGGTGTTACTTATACAACATGTGATCAGAAACATACATGATAAAGCTAGACTGTGGAGGCAGACAACACTGTTTTTACCCAGGTTTGACTGGTTAGAGAACAATCGCTGACAAGAGGATATGAACCAAGAATAATTCTGATCTGGTTTTGACATTAATTTCCACCTGTTATTAAAAATAGTCATAATAACAACATGATTTTAAGTGAAGCTGCTTATCAGTAAAGTGATTGCCTGGCATTGGAGCCAGCTCAGTGATTCACCTATGACAGGTGCTTGTGGAACAAACACAGGAAGTGCATCTTTGGAAAGCTGACAGGAGCTCCGGGCATGATCAGCAACACCAACCCCTGTAGGGAGCTCGTAATTGTCCGTGATCAGGTTGACTGCAAGTTCACAGGAGCAACTCGTAGGATTGCTCAGCAGTAAAGCCAGTTTTAATAATATTGACGATGTATGTATGATGGAAGATTACAGGTGTATCCAGCGGATTTAATGATTTATTGTTAGTTTAAGTGATGTTGTAGGCATCTGTGTTGGAGATGGAGATTGTTATTACTGAAGAGTTATTATTAAAATTGTGTCCGGTGAAAATTGTTTATGGATCTATAAGGACCTTTCAGGTTCTATTCAGCTAGAAGAGGTTCAATATACTTTTATCAATTTTATACAGAACACATAAAAAAAACCAGTGTGTTCATTATGCGACATGATCACCCACTCAAAACTATTATTTAATTTTTTTTTAGATTTTCTTTTATAGACAATATTATATTTTTATTTGTTCATGTTAAATTTAATTATTCTTGTTCCACAATGTATCAACAGTCTTCTGGCATGTATTCCACTCTTAAGTGTTTAGACAGCAAGATCTGTTTTCCGGTTATTTTCTGGTCATAGTTTTGGCAGCTCCTTCATCAGGAAGACCTGGGGCATGTAGCAATGCATACTGGGTACAGGAAGTGTTGGCACAGATACACCTAATTTGTGGAAATGATTAATGTGTGTTACATTATTGTAATTAATAGTCCAGTAATCATGTTTGTGAATGTTCACATTGAAGCTATAATCAACAGTTTTAATGTCAAAATTCACGAACAAATTTAATGTGTAAATTCACGAACATAGTCCATCCTCTTTTGTTTTTACATGAATACTAGGATAGCTGAAACATATTTAGTACAATACAATGAGTCAATTAATTATTGCTTTAACTAGAATCAGTTGCAGAAACCATTGCATCTTATTTGGAATTTTTTTATTATAAATGTAATATCGTGGAACACTGTGGAAGTGATTGTAATTTCATTTAATCATGTTAATTAGCACTGTCCAAGATGTTGGATGAGAATGTTGTCTCCTTATAATACCACCACCCACCCACACCCCCACCACTCCCACCCACCCACACCCCCACCACTCCCGCAACCTCATCCCACCCCTACTCCCCTTAAATAAAGATAGTCCAGCACAGAAACCCAGTTATATCTGCTTCAGGAGTCTATATTTGTTCCAGCTTCTGAAATTCTCTGCAGTGTACCCGTCTTCACCACTGGGCCGAGATCAGCCTGGAATAGATTAGTTAATTATTGGAAGTCGTTAGGACGCAAGAGTAGACAGCTAGCTTAGCTTGCCTCGTGCAGATTTCAACAGGCGGGTTCTTCGCCTCGCCAATCTTGCGCTGAATGTTGTGTACACTATCGCCACTTTACAGAAGAGAGGAGCAACCTGTGACTGTCAGCGGTTAGCGGGTCTCCATTGAGAGTTTTGTCTATTTTCCTGTAAACTGCGTACCTATATTCTTCTCAGAGGCTGTTGAGGTTGAATCCAGCTAGGCACTAAAACCTTATACTACTTTATGTTTTGTTTATATTTGCTTTACGTTATGAAATGTGGCGTGATAGGACAGTGGTTAGCTCTTGGATTACAAAGCTCTAGGATTTCAAGCGTTTGAGTTTGAATTCTGCCAGGGGGAAGAAAAAAAACACAGCCAATGTATTTGTTTATATATGCTTCACTTTCTCAAAGGGGTGTGTAAGTTGATTGGTTAGTGCTGAAGCCTCCCAAGGGTTTTGAGTTTGAATCCCCAGTATATTCCCCAATAAAAAAAACAATATTACTTGCATAAATAGCAGTGTGCTTTGACACTATACAGTGGTAATCCTTACTTTATCAGCATCAGCCATGGTTCACAAGGACTTACTGTAACACATAGTAAATGTAAATTCTCCTACTATAAACACTGCCACAGTATAGTGTACAGTGGTGATCCTTATTCCATCAGCATCAGCCATGGCTCACAGGGTCTTACTGTAACACATAGTAAATGTTGATTCTCCTACTATAAACACTGCCACAATAGTGTACAGATAATCCTTACTTCATCAGCATCAGCCATGGCTCACAGGGACTTACTGTAACACATAGTAAATGTAGGTTCTCATACTATAACCAGATTGCCACAATAGCGTACAGATAATTCTTACTTCATCAGCATCAGCCATGGCTCACAGGGACTTACTGTAACACATAGTAAATGTAGGTTCTCATTCTATAACCAGATTGCCACAATAGTGTACAGATAATCCTTACTTCATCAGCATCAGCCATGGCTCAGGTAGTTTTACGGTAACCCATAATTGTTGCAGGTTGGTCTACTCTAAACAAGACTGCCACAAATAGTCACTGTACAGTTTGTAGCTAGTATTACCTTCCCCCATACAACATATCAGTTAATGTGGGCTGTAGTCCACTGGATATAATTTTATTGCTACTGGAAGCAACCGTAGTTGACCTATAAATTAGTACAGGCCATTAAAAGGTTAATTCGGTATCTGGGTGGCCATAGCCTACAATTTGTGTATGGATCAATTTTAATCTCACATTAAATAAATCTGTAATCACTATGTATGTATATCTAACTAGTAAAATAAAATGAAAGAAAATATACACATTTACCGGTATGTTTGAAAATATTGTTTAGGATGTTAATTCTGTAATGGATCATAATGAAATTAAGGTATCTCACTACATGTTGTATTGACCCTCTCCCTGCTGGATTAATACTATGGATGCTTGCAGCAGTTAGAAGGTGTTAACATTGATGTCTACTATGAAAATTTGAGACAATCCTTTTACTGACTGACCTTTTTTCAACCTATTTGGATCATTAAAAAATTACTTTTTAGTCACATGTCGAATGTTTTTGCCATAAACTAAAATGGCCGCCAGCCGAGTTCTAGTAAAAATATTTACACAAATATAACACCTTTATCTTGAACCAGTAAACTAGGAACCTTTATACTCCTTAGCAATTATTAATTAGCAAAGACTAAGTATATTTATAGTTTTGGGTAAACAGGATAAAAATACGACACAAGACATCTGAGTTAGTCGGTTTTAACTGCAGCACCAGAACAGACCAGACATCCTACCAGAGGGCACTGCTTTCCGATAGCTTTTCTCCGCCTATCTCACGACCCGCGATGTAACACGCATACATTCTGTATGTAATATGCTGATACTGTAGATACGAAAAGGCATGTGTGTTTTGTGGTATGTAGGTAGTACCATATCCAACATATTAATGTGCCCTTTAAAATTTGTCTTGGTCAGCGCATATTGAAAAATATTATTTGTCCAGAATCATTAGTCGTTGATTTGTCACCAACTGATGATTTTACTGAAAAATAATCACACATATTTAATTTCAGCTTCTTTTAGGGTATATATTTTACTTTACTAACACGGTAATGTATACACAAGAGCTAAAACTTTATAATTCGAAAAAGATCAGCACCGGCCATGGGTCTTGGCTCTTATCGTAACACCTAGTTGTTGTAGCTTTTCCTCCAGAATTAAGCATATCACTATGCCATCTTGGAAATAGAAATACTGTAGTTACTCCAATTCACTCCTACACAATTATATGAAAATAATAAAAATAATATTACTTTTGGTTTTCTTTCCAAATTTTTATATTCTGCTCTTCAGATCTTGGGAAGGAGAAAATCGGTGAGTCGGAGATTCCGCATACCCTGGTAAACATCCTGGCATCCACAGACTCGGAATCTCACCAGGAGACCGTCCTGGACCTCCTCATCTGTCTCTCAGACAGCGGTCAGTGGAATTATATACTCATCAAAATTAATTAGGAGCCAATAGCCATTTTGCACATATACATTTAGCCTTATATTATTTTAACAACGCAGAATTTCCAAGTGTGTACAAGCTCCAGGTACATTGATAAAAGAATGGCACAAGATTCCCGAGTTCTGAAACTTGATAGAAAGCTTCCCTACAAAATATATGCAAACCATTAGTTTTAAATAAATAATAATAATTTAAAAATTAATAATAAGCATGTTCAAAGTGCTACATTATTATGAATGGATCAGTGTGCCATCACTTTCATTCTCAACCCCTTGGGGGGTATACAATCCAACATAGATATACTCACCCACTTACTCACTCACGGCATTCTTACCTATTGATTTCTTAACAATATTAATTTGTATAATTACTTTGTTTTCATGCGTATGTTCACACATGGATAATAGTGCTATATAAATATACTATTATTATTATTATTATATTTCAGACCAGATCAAGGATACGCTGGCGGAGACCAACCTGAGTAACTTGCTGATTCAGCTGATCCAAACTTACACTGGACATCAAGGGAGTGACAGTCAGGGGCGAATCAAGATGGCGTCAGATCTACTCATCTCACTTCTAGTCGGAGGTATCACAGAAATAATGTCATGCTATTTTTGTCGAATTAATTTAACATGTGATGATGATGATATTATTATTATTATTATTATTATTATTATTATTATTATTATTATTATTATTGTTATTACTATTATTAAGTAGATTTCAGTCAGTACCTGCCAGTGCTTGCAGATTTACTGCGCACAACATTCAGTGATATGGATGTTAGGTGCTCGTAGGTTTACTGCAATGCTACAGATGTTGCAGTTTTTCTCCTGCCCTAAACTGACAAGTTTAAGTGAAAGAATCTCGAAAGCAGCTCTAAACCCCAATTTAAAAATAATAAATAAATAAATAATTAAGAAATACTGTATTTCAGACAAGAGTATGGAGCACCTGTTTGGAAAAGGCGAGGGGCCAGTATTTATCGAGTCCGTTAAGTGGCTGGAAGGCGACACGGATATTCTCAAAATCTCAGGAGCTCTTGCCATTGGAAACTTTGCAAGGAATGGTATGCATGTTGGCAGAAAGTTCTTGTAATATCAAAATAAAATGTTAGGAATGCAAGAAATTATTGTAAATAGATTTTGTTTCTCAAACCATCATCATAAATTTACTTGGTTGCAAGGTCCTGTTCATAAGAATTATCGTAGCGCTATAAGAGTCATAGCACATTTTATAAGGAGTTATGACTCATGGCACTATTGTTATTCTGTAGAACAGGACCATGAACATATAATTTATTTCTCAACTCTATGAAACCACGCAGAAGTGCAATGTAATGGTAGTCAAAGGGGAGACAATCTCTACTAGTAGAGTTATTTCCCTTGGATTACATTTTCTCTCCAAAAGATTAAAGAATTGGTTCAAGAGTACTATTCTATTTATTGCGTGTGGTGTACTTTAGATGAGCACTGCCACCTGCTGGTAGAAGAAGGCATTATGGACAAGCTACTGGCGATAGTGCGAGAAGAAGACCTGGACCAGCCAAACATCACCCTCCAACATGCAGTGCTTAGTGCGCTCAGGAATCTGGCTATTCCAGGTAGTCAGCATATACGTAACATACAGCATAAACAGGCATGGCAATTTTCCACGGATCCACAGAAAACCTGCTGATTTATTTGTCCAGGGGCGATTTATTTGCATTAGAGGTGGCTCTAAACTAAAATATAATTTATTTATTTTTAAATGTACCAAAAATACTTGCACTTCAACATAGGTAAGCCTGTCAAATATCACGGGGGGGAAATTGCACTTCAACATATCACCTGATCAACATAAACATGTGGTGTAATATGCAGGAATTCTTGCATTATAAGTGAACAAATCTTTAAAGCGACTAAAACCCCAATAAAATAATAAAATAATGTTGAATGTGGAAAACCTAAAGGTCTCTAATTGCAACTGTAACATTGATGTTGTAAGTTTTCCTGACATTGGTGTTTGTTGTTTCTTTCAGCGCCCAACAAGTCGCGGATGTTGAAGGCCGGCGTGCTGGAGGTGGTGCTCAAGCTGGCTCAGACTGAGGTCATGGCCGTCACCTTCAAACTCCTTGGGCTGCTCAGGATGCTCATCGATGGACAAGGTGGGCTTTGCTTCATGTGCGACTTCCTGTGCAACTTCCTGTGTGTGACATGTGCTAGTCCTTACTAGTGATTTTTATTTACCAAATATTTAATGCTCGACTTAATTTAGAATCTTTTGTTTCCAGAGGAAGCATCTAAGATACTGGGATGTGACAAAGAGTTGGTTGGTAAACTAGTGGAATGGTCTGGAGTTGAAGGTCATGCAGGGGTCAAAGGTGAGGAAATATTGACACAGTGCCTTGTCACGCAAAGCCTGCATTTTTTTACTCTGTTCAAGCAAATGCACGTAACATATGGTAAAAATATTTTAAATCCTTCTACTAATTCTGTTGATAGCATTTCTAAACTACAACTAATTTATTTATATATGTGTATATTTAATGTGATCTAAAACTTATCATAAAAGATGAGATTTGTCGTATTTCAGGAGAATCGACTCGGTTACTGGCGTGGTTGATAAAGAACAGCAAGTCATCGGACGTGATGAAGAACGTCATAAAGAACGACGGTATACAGTATCTGGTCGGCATGGCGACGTCTGAACACGTGGTGATGCAGAATGAAGCTCTCTTTGCTCTCACACTTATATGTTCCTGTGTACTAGGTGAGAGTCGTGCAGAAATTGTATTCAATAATCTCATATTCAATAATCTCGTATTCAATAATCTCGTATTCAATAATCTCGTATTCAATAATCTCATATTCAATAATCTCTTCGTATTCAATAATCTCTTCATATTCAATTATCTCTTCTAATTATTAATTATAGGAAAAGTTATTTTCCGATTATTTTTTTCTCGGGTTAAATTTATTTATTTTTTCAATGTTTTTTTTGTTTGATAAGTAGCACAGTGGTTAGGTGACAAGACTACAAAAGTTGAGTAATTTTCCATGGATTATGGTTATTAATTGCACACAGAGCAGTTTCTACAGTATAGTAATCTCTCTGCAGGTGAGGCAGCCGTCCCTTTGAAGGAAGCAGACCTGGCCACCACCATCACCACGCTGCTGAAGAACCAGGACACCATCCCCGAGATCCTGTGTAACACCCTCACTCTCACTAGAGCCATATGCACTGCTGGTGAGTGACCACCCAGTCTGCTGTACAACAGAGTGTGTAATAGACAGGACACTATACCACTGTGCATTATGCTTCTTTATCTGTGGGAGGTGTGTCATCATAATCTGACATTGATTGGTTCTTTTTAATGACTTTTATGTAATAAAAGGTATTCCTAATATGCAACACTCAGGCATAGCAATTTTCTGCGGACCCACAGAAATCCGCTGATTTATTTATCCAGGGGGTGTTGATTCATAAGTTTGCACTGGTTGTGGATTGGTGCCTGCAGCTCCCTGACCGTTTTCCACTGAAATCACAGTTGTTAGTTGCCATGTCTGATAGTGAGCTGTGACTCTCGTAGTAGCCCTACAACCGTTGTTTAAAATGGGTGCCGGCTACTAACCGGCTACTTGACGTGACTTTGACAGTGATAAAAACTAACTTTGAAACTTAATAGTGATACAAATAATTATGAATTTCTACTAGTACTTAGGCTACCTTTAGGAATTGGGTGAAATGGCCCGGGCTAGCAGGGGTTATGTTAATTTCCATCCCTGCTTGGACGTATTTATTTCTAACCAGCTACTTGATGTGACATCCTTACGTTATTTCAGCATCGCCTACTAACCCCCAGGTCTTGACCTGTAGTCTACTCATCTGCACGGGGATGCTGTCAGATGTCCAGCGTAGGTGGACGGGCCATGTGGACGCTCGTGTTGTCTGTCCCGTGTGCCTCGCATGACCTGTTGTGCTTTAGTTAGATCTCGCAGTACTACACAAATCATCACTTTTCTAGAACATTTTCTGGTATACTATTCGGACATATGGATGAAAGATACAAAACAATAATTCACTCACTCATTGGTATTCAGATGCCTATATTTCTGGTTTCTGGTTTTCGATTGCCTATTTTCTGGTATTCGAAGGCCTATCATTCTAATGCCTATTTTCTAGCATTTGAATGGCTAATTTTTTTTAAATCAAAATCATCGCATGTCCCCGCAGTGATGTTAAGCAATAAATAAATAAAAATTATGATATTCGAAATCTACACCTTTCTTTTATTTTTTTGTCGCAAATGGGTGAATGATTCCCGCAGCGAGGTTAAACTCTGTATTCATTCATTCATTTTTTTATTTTCATTTTCTGTTTTAGCAAGTTATAAATGTTTTCTGTATTTTCTTGGTTTTCAGTTCCTATGCACTGCTTTTGTTATTTACAAACCTCCCAAAATGTTGTCTGGATTCTCAAATTTGAGAATGATCACATTATGATTTCAGTCAATTTTGTTTTAGTCTTGTGTCTCATATTTTCAGTCAATTATGTCTTTGTGTTCTCTGTCAAGTATTGGTGTCACTTTTCCAGTCAATGGTGTTTTAGTCTTCTAATTGGTTTGCTTTACATTTCCAGTGATTGATGTTTGAGCCTTCTAGGACATGTATTTCTGTGTTTTTCTTTCAATGCTTCTTTGATCTTTTGTATACCGTATATCGTGGGTCATAGGCCCATACTGGGGTATAAGCCCACTACCCCTTTTGGAGTAGATGAGTTAGGTAAGTGGGGTATGTATGTATTTTTAAAATGTTGTTGTCATTTTATTTTACAGCTCTGTTGTATTTGTCACAGCAAAAATGTCTTTCTTTCATTGATTGCAGACTAGTTAGTCATCTCTGAAAATAATTTCCATATTTTGATGAGCATATTTCCTATGGTCATTTATGTATATTAACATTGACCTCAATGGATTAGCATCTATACTGATGAAATAACAAGTACACTAGTTTAATAAATACAGGTTACCTTGGATAAATATCTTTTTCAAGGGGATTTGTCACATTATAAGAAGCCATTATTATCATTATTATTATTTGTATTATTATTATTATTATTACATGTATTATATTTTCCAGATAATTTACGAGAAGAACTGGTTGCTTCGGGTATAGCCGACATCACAAGGGACCTCTCCAGTCATGGAGACACGAAAGTAAAAGACGTAGCTCGCTCTGTACTAGCATTTATCGACAATGAACCCATGAATAGATGAAGGGGATGATGACATATTCTCCAAACATGCTTCATAATCAAAAAGTGCGGTGACATCGACTCGTGTTGCACCAGAAACAATCTCGACGATGACGCAGGGACGGCGAACATTAATTGAAATACTCACAATAGTGGCATTGAATGGGTCACTGCAATTTGCAGTTTGCGAACGATTGTAATAATGTTATCAAGTGGTATGAAGATGAGCTTGGAGGTTGAAATATATGGATCAGGAATTGAAGTACAGTATAAGTGCAAGTTTATTTTAACTTTTAATTTAATTTTTTTTTTGCTCAGTATTTTTTTAAATGAAAGATTTCAGATAATCATAATATTATTAAGCCATTCCAGTCTCATTCCATTGTCTGATACAATTTTGAAGAATTGTTCCCACTGAATTAATATAGTTTTTATACTGAATGATTTCCTTTTTTTTTTGTGGTCATAATATACGTAACTTGTTATGTTGTAAATATGACGAATTTGGACCAAACAGGATCTGTTTTTAAGACTTTCAGTTTCACTTGGTTTGAATGTTATGTAGGCACGAGTGGTTTCAATGCATATTATCAATTTCCATGGATTCAAATTTGTTATAATCACAACAATTTATAAAATATCATTACGGTAATTAATAAAATTGTTTTTTTGGTCATTGGTGTAGAAAATAGTTTTAACATACTTGTGGAATATATTTTGATAAAATATATAATATGCAAATTACAAGTCAAATTTTACTTTTAATTAATAAAAACAAAGGCATTTTCTCCATTTAAAGTTAACTTACCTGGTATATAACATATGCACAGCCTGAGTTTTACAGTTTAGGTATTTTTCTAATTTGAGCAAATGAATTGCTGTTGCATGCAAAGTTCGCTTAAAATTATTTTTTTAAACTGTTGCCCAAAAAAAATCATTATTACTTTAAGCCAAACTAATTTCTATATACTTTGTAGGATGTATCCATCTATCTGATATTCATGAGAATTAACTGGGAAATCTACTTTTTAAATTATGAATCCAATGGAGAAAAAAAAAGTTTTTAAATTATGAATCCAATCATTTATAGTGTATGTAGTTTGTTTATGACAATTTCTAATTCCATGTAGTATCTTTGTCTGTTTATTATTGACAACTCTTATCTCTAAGCATCTTGTACTCCATGTTGTATAGCCATGCTCTTAGGTTTACTGCAACATTCAGCACTACAGGTGTTGCAGGTTTTCTCTGCCCTAAACTGGAAGACTCGTGAAAGCTTCTCTAAATACCAATTTTTAAAAATAAAATAAAACATATTTTCTTTTAGTACATATTATTAGTCATGGAAAAACAGTCATCTTTACTAAAAAGCTCGGACTTCTTCAGGAACATTGTTAGCATTTGTACATCTGTTTTTGCTATAGAATAGTTATCAAGATAATTACAATTTCTCATTTAATTGTACAGAACATTACTAGGAATCTTGTCTTTCAATCTGTTCAACTCTTAGCTTTTATTCTGCTGGATTAATCAGATGCAGAACCTGGCCTCAGAACAGCAGATTGTCTTTAACAATAAGTTATTGCCAAAAATTTCTTATTGACGAAAATCAAGTAAAATATTACAATAGGTTTCCTACCATACTTTTTTTGCAATACATGTATATATAAATAAAATTAAAATATTAAAAATGTTTTTCCAACATAGACTACCTAATTTTGAAAAAGTCATGTTGCCAGAAATATACATAGATTTACCGTATTTTGGCCTAATCAGCCATTGTCATTGGTTGTTCTGAACAATCATAGTGGATCTTTGAATTGAATGTAATTGACTTGATATAATCATTTGTTGTATACATAGTCATTTCCATCCCCATATATTGATTGTCTGCTAAAAGTTATCTTGTTGATGGGGGGGGAAATTATACACTTGTTTGCCTTTATTTGATCAGTGAACAGCTGTTATTGTAATTGTTATGTACAATGTTGTTTGTTTTTTTTACATGAAATTGACAATTAAAAAAGAGGTGCCCATCATTTAATTGTTTAGTTCATAGATGTGCTAAAGGTGTCCTAAGGGCCAGTAGAAATTCAAGTTTTTTGTAAACATTTGTTATTTGTATCATTATTCGGGCCAGTAGGTTTCCAGCGGTAATTTGGAACCCTGTGTTTCAGTTGAGAGAGAATTTATTAGGTTAAGTTGAAGCTGCATTAAAATATAGCGAAAATGAAGCCACCGTAAAAGAATTGGGTAAAACAACTGTGGACCAACTACCTTGCGTCATATTAGCCCGCTTGATCAGGGGCGGATCCAAAGGGGGACTAGCCCGGCTTGCGCCTCT
>JAUTBV010117200.1:0-13490 GCA_032361325.1 Lepetodrilus fucensis
AATAGTAAACATAGCTTAGCTAGTAGTTGAGATAATAAAACAAGTTAACTATTATACTATGATTGCCTATGCAATGTGGGAAATGACCCCCTAACTCTCCCCCTCCCATAATACATTCAATCCATGAATGTTATTGACCTTGACCTAGCTACTTTTGCCAGGGCATCTCAACACTTCAAATATTGGTATTAATTGTCTGCATGTATGAACATGATGATGGGTGACATTATCTTGTATGAAATGTTTGAGAGGAGCCCTGGCAATAATCAGCTGTTTCACCATTGCAGTTCATCTAGACATTATGTATATTGCTGATGTTTTATCAGTGGTTACTGCATGTTTTCAACAAACTCTTCTATAATCAGCAATATTAATATCTCAATATATGTTTTAAACACAAATTTATTCATATTTGGTTACATAATTTATCCTTAAAAGCATAAAATCTACACATAAAATTTAAGCTTGTACTCAAAATGTTTTGTAATCTCAGGGGCAGATCTTTAGATGTTTGTAGTGTAATTGGAACATGGTGCATCATAGCTTTCATCTCCACTTAAATATTAATATCTATCTACAAACAACATTAGTTAAATTGGTCTTGACACAGATCTCATTGTTTAATTGAATAAGTGGGTAGTTGGTGGGAGTATTGTCCAGTTTTATCACAAACCGTTCCCGCATAGCCTCAACAAATCATAGAATTTCTATTTGGCAAAATTGGTAGCCATGGATATAATTGAATTTTATCACAAACCTTTCCCTTGAAGCTCAACAAAGCATAGATTTATGTTGGGCAATTAGTTTCTGGCATTGAGTTTCCTCTCAAACCGTTCCCTTCAAGTTCATTAAATCAATAGTTGTACCCATGTCTGCGATGCCGCTGTTGACGTCATATGTGTTGATATAGGCCTCCACTGCTGAACTGCCTAATGAGCCTTGGGATATCAGACACATGCCCAATCCGATTAGCTGTCTTTGTACATGTGTTGTACTTAAAGTCTCGCAGCGATTCATTGAATCATAGGATGGAAGTAACTTTGTTTGTTTGATCAATAATCATCATGGTCAATTATTGTTCATTCCAATGATTTAGTCCAGATAGTTTGTGGTTTGCATTTTAAATATTTGCGCGATTACGATGGTCACTGATTGGCTGTATTGCTTCACCTAGATGTCCACTGACACAGTTAAGTGACGTGTGTAGTCGTCGGAGTTGATCATGTTATTGACCAAATGGTCAGTCAGTCATTTGACCAAAGATGGAGGTCTCGTGAACGTTATTTGTCATTTGGCTTCTTGGATGAGATTGAGCTGAAAGTGATTATGGTATTGATCATGGTATTGATAGTATGGTATTGATCTGGTATTGTTTGCACTATTATTAAATTAATGATTATTAATTTTAGCTTTTCAATTTAATCACTTCTATTGTCAATGGTTTCAATAGGTGCTGGCAAAATTGTCCGTCTATTTCAGAGTATTTACCTGATTTTGCTGTACGGACAGCTCATGCAGCACGTGCTGTTTACAGTACAATAGACATGATAGACTAGATAATTTCTTCGAGGACTGCATAGCGCAGTTGATACCGTGTTTGGCTTATGATTGTTGATTGATTGTTTAAAGTTCGATCCTGATTAATGTCAAGGTATTTTATTATGACTAGTATTTCGACTTAGTATTATTTAAAATAAAAAAATAGGCTCTGTTATTTAAAATAAAAAAATAGGCTCTGAAATCCCAACAATCTACCACCATGCTACCACCCGACCATCTCTCTAAAATCCACACTCTGCACTAAGTTGGCCAAATTGGCCGGTGTACCAGCATGTACGTGAGCTACTTGTCAAGTAATATTGACATTGCGTGGGCTCTGGATCCCCATTGATTTTATTCCTGGGTAACGGTCAAAGCTGGATGGCTGTGCTCTGTGACACTGATTGGTTTGTGGAAGCAGTAATCCTCGTTGATACCGACGCCAATTGGTGGAGGTTGCCATCCTTCCTCATCAACCTCTCGACACATTTTATTTTTTTGGACCAAATAATATTATTTTTAAATTGAGCTTTCTAGACAGGCAATATTTTTTCATAAGTAAGGACAGCAATTAACCTCCTCACTGCTGGGTTAATCATCATTATTTTTCTATTAGTGAACTCTGGATGCGTTCCAGAAGAAAGGTGGGCAACTGATCAATTTGAAATTACTATGTCTCGTGATTAAAAGCTATTTAAGTGGGTAGATAACATGTAGAAAGATGGAACTATTTTTGATGGCCAACTGATAAAACTAAATTAATTTCTGAAATGTTTTTTTTTTTTTGTTTGTATGTGTCCTTGCTGTTATGCGTAGAATAACCTTGAAGTAACATTGAAAATTCCATTGTTGAATGGGTGCTTCTTTACTTCTCAGAAATTCAGAATATTAATTTCTGATTGCTGAAAACACTGGCCATGCGATCAGGAAGTTGTTGTGTTTCCTTCTGCAATGTGGTGTATGATAACATCATCAGTCATCATATCGGGGGTTAATGTTGGCTTGTGATAACCTTATGCCTCATAGAGCAATAAAATCTGTCTGCCTTCACAGTAAGCATGACTACCACTGCCGAGATTGTTGGTAATTTAGCAATTGGTATCTGATGCTTAGTTCATCATTGCTTGTCTATCAGTCTTAAACAATCATCATATCAAACGTTAATGGTTGTTACAAATTGTCTGCCTTCACAACAACTTTGAACGTGACTACCAAATGCCTAGAGGTAATTGGTATTTTAACAATTGGTATCTGATACTTGCAGTGTTCGAATTAATAGGGGGTCCGTGGTTCATTTGAAAATCTTCAACGTTAAAGGTATCTGTGTCTCCCTGAAAATTACAGATTTTACCACCATTAACATTGGCCCTTAGGAGAATGGCCCCTTATTATTTTCTTTATTTCGAATACAGTACTTGGTTCATGATTTCTTGGCCATCATATCAGAGGTTAATCACAGTGTTTTTGCTGCCCATCGGCAATTTGCCGATTTATTTTTCAAATGCCCGAAATGGCATGTTTAAAATACATATATTATTACCAAAATGTCCGAAACTCTTTTACTCAGTTTTAGTCATTCAGGACAAGTGTCTGAAACAAAATTTATTGCAGCTGAATCATGTTAATGTGGTGACCTTATCGAATAATAAAAGTGGTCTACCTTCACAGCAACAAAGTATGACTACCAAATGCCTAGGTTTTTTGTATTTTATCAATTTGTATTTGGATCATAATTTCCTATCCATCAGTCATCACAGTTAATATTCACTTGCGATGGCCTTATGTAACAATAAACGTTCTTTCTTCACAGCATCATAAAGCATGACTACCAATGCCTAGGTTATTGGTATTTTAGCAATTGGTACTGGGCTCCTAATTTCTTGTCCATTGGTCATCACAATTATCATATCAGACATATTAATGATTGCTTATCATGACCTTATGCCATGGAACAATAAAAGTGGTCTGCCTTCACACCAGCATAGACACATGATAGAGTGTGTCTATTACTGTCTGTTAATATACTGGCAACAAGTACACACCCGACTCAATAGACCTGATCTCTGGGATTTGAAAATATTGATTTATTATGGGCAAGTCATTGACTCTGCTAGCAAGATAAACATGATAAATGCAGGTCAGATTGGGCTGTTATGGTGTTGGTTCTCGCTCATTAATCTGTTAATAGACTGTTATGACTATACGCAATATCACCATGACCAGGGTATTCAAGACTACTTGGACATTGTGTTTGGAATAATGGCAAGAATAAGCGTTTTGAGAGATTGAAATTGTACTAATTACAATTTGTTTGTAAAAAGGAGTTGTGGTGGGGTTTTTTAATGTTATATTTATATCTTCTCTTTTTTAAATTGGTGTTTAAAGCTGCTTGCAAGATTCTTTCATTTATTTCACAGCTTGTATAAACATCTCTATTACAGTCGATTATTTATTTATATTTTTATTGCATTTAATATGTGGTATATTTGTAAATTGTGATTTAGAGTCATTTTAAAGATTATTTCACATATATTTATAAAACATCAAGCGTTACATGAACAAACCAAATATCTGCACTTATTCCATTTTTATACAATTATTAATTTTAATCCTGGGTTTTGGAGGGTAAGGCATTTTCCTTTCATAATTTGTTATGGATGCATCTACAATATTAATAAGCAACTCAAGCTGTGATATAAGTGAAATAATCTTGAAAGCGGTTCTGAACCCCAATTAAAACAAAGAACAAATATAGATTCAGAATAATGCCTTTATGTTTTCAGCTGCGGTCGAAGCATGTTTGCTGCATGGACTAAAGAAACGAGCCCTAGGCTTATTCAAACACAGCACAACAACAGCACTGTTACAGAAAATCGCCAAAAACTGCGAGTCTGCCGCTGCTGTGACAAAGTTCCTCACCAATCTTCAAGTCAGTAACGACTCCACTACTAAGTAAGTACTTGTTCCTATATCACCTGTACTAGGGACCATGGGGACTGGGTATTGTTTCTCAAAGCTCTATGAGACCATAGTTATAGCGCCCTCGTAAGTGCATGATCCCCATGTATTAGAGATCGCTACAAGAGTCCTTATGGTCATGTAGTAGATTTGAGAGCTTCGAGAAACAATACCCAGTACGTCTCGTCTGGGGACAGTGTGTCCTCATTTTCCTTTTCAACTCCCTGGGGAGTATTACCTGTGGCTGTATCCCCTGTAATAGGGACCGTACGTCTCGTCTGGGTAATTTCTGGTGACAGTGTGCCCTCATTTTCCTTCTCAACTCCATGGGTAGTATTACCTGTATTACCTGTATTACCTGTAATAGGGACTATAAGTCGTCAGGGGACAGTGTGCCCTCAGTTTCCTTCTCAACTTCCTGGGTAGTATTACCTGTATTACCTGTAATAGGGACTATAAGTCGTCGGGGGACAGTGTGCCCTCAGTTTCCTTTTCAACTCCCTGGGTAGTATTACCTGTATTACCTGTAATAGGGACTATAAGTCGTCGGGGGACAGTGTGCCCTCAGTTTCCTTCTCAACTCCCTGGGTAGTATTACCTGTATTACCTGTAATAGGGACTATAAGTCGTCGGGGGACAGTGTGCCCTCATTTTCCTTCTCAACTCCATGGGTAGTATTACCTGTATTACCTGTAATAGGGACTATAAGTCGTTGGGGGACAGCGTGCCCTCAGTTTCCTTCTCAACTCTCTGAAGAGTATGGTACCCAAGTTGCTGTTCAAGGGCTGGTTGTCCGAAGCCCGATTATCCTAACATGTTGTTAAGCTTGTACTATTCCCTATGGTGGCAGAGCTCTAATTAAATGGCCCATTAAACGACCAACCAGCCCCAAGGAACTAGACTTCATATATGATAATGTCATTTAGTCTGCAGCTGAAAATTGTTATATAGTTTGAATACGATACAGTGCTAATAAGAAAGTTACTGATGTGTATTTCTAATAATTTCCAATCAATAAAATTACATTATATCATATATTCTATGCACATAATATATGTCTACTAGTATGTGAAAAATGAAAAAGATTTATGCTTCAGAAATTATTGTCAGATCATTCTGCATTTAGTAAATTAATTTCTCCTAGTTTATGACATTACACAGACATTGCCATTATAATCTCGTAGTTAGTAATAGTATTTCCACTTGACCGAATAACGAGTGAAAGGTACTGTGTAAAGCATCGATCACATCTTGACTGAGAACAATAACGATGATGAAGATGAGATTCTTGTAAAAATTGTTATAAACGCGAAATATAATGCCCAGTCAAGCTGCAATGATATATATACCAGATTTCCTTAACATGACCGCTATGACAAAGCATCTCAGACAATTGTTAATTTATTTATTTATTGATTTTTAAATTCAGACATTTTTTCTTGTTATCAACACAGTGAAATCACAGCATTACTATGATTTTTATTAAATATAATTGCTAAGCTCGGTTAATTGGTGAGGACAATATTATTTCCCTCCTCCCAATGTGGCCAAAATGATTGACATGTTCTGCGTATCGTGTCAGCTGAAGTGTAATCACGGTAATAAAGTGGGAGAAAAGTGGACAATTAACCTTGGGTTGCCATGGTTACTCGACAGATCTACATGTCATTGCATTGTGCTGTGACATAATTCTATCGACCTATCGTATCGATGTATCGTTCCTTGACGTCACCGCTGCAAAATAGCCACAGTGTGCTGCTATTCAAACAACCGACAATAGCTTTTTATGCAACTACCTGAGAAAGTAGGTGACCAGTCCATTATTTTATGCATATTTTCACCAGAATGAGGCGAGGGAATACTCGAGGAATGGCGGAAATATATCACTGTCACTTGCCGACTTGATAATGTGATCGATTATCATTATTATATTATTGATTTAACCTCTACGGCGATTACATGTTTAATGGAAGGATGTTATACTTTCATTCCTTTTTTTACCTTATGTAAGTGATATGATGTTACCTTTAAATTATTGTGTGGAATTTGGTCTTATGTAAATGTCATTATTATTATTATTATTATTATTATTATCGTTTTACATATAATTTATCCGTTATAGTTTTAAGCAGATTTTCCCTTTAACTGTGTTTAAAGTTTAAGGATATTCGTCAGACGATTGAGGATTTTTTTGTGTTAATTTCCTATGTTATATCGGTTATTGAAAGTCACAAGAAGAATGTTTTAAAAAATAATGTTCATTTGTGTCATTATGATAGCCATTGGAAAATGAAGATAAGGCTCTAGTTGCTAAGTCATCATTTAGATTGGTTCATGGTTAGCTAGTTAAATAGTGCTTATATCTTGCTGTCTGTTTTATGAGGACGAGTTTGATATTTATTTGAATTTTAGCAGTTTAATGCGAGTTTAATATTGGTAAGAGTGTCTGCAGTTCAATTATTATTTGGGTTTACTAATTTAATGTAAGAGTTATTGCATTGTGACTGTGTGGAAGTAATAAACATTCCTTTTATTTGTTATGATTATTAACGTAGGCCATCCAATAACACTGATTAATATTAGTAATAGTTTATTTTCATGTCATTTGGCTTCTCAGAATTCATTAAATTAAAGTGCAATCCGTGCAGAGAAACCCGTGTTGAGAAGGCCTTGCCAATTTCAAAACAAACGATTGTTTACATTCGCCAAGTACAACAGCGTATTTCGATGGGTTTGTGTGGCATTTCATGCTAATATTCTTGCTAATATTGCTCTATATAATATATTATATATGACCCGTAATGAAAATGGGCATAGCCATAGGTGAAATCTACCAAGTGTATGAGTCCTTTTAATGTATGAATAGTTTTCAAAGTGATTTGTTTTCAGTTTAAGTTACATACATTCTCTGTGATGGTAATTGAATGACAACCTGTTGATCAATAACTTATGTGTAGAATTAGTCAATAAGGATGGTCCATGGTGATATGTGTATGATATTGTAGAGACCATGTATTACAAACCTGGTTATCATTTCACAAAGCTTTCATATCTACTAGTACTAGACGATAGCATAAAAACTCTTGTAGACTAACTCATTAACTGTAGGATTCTACAGGTTCCTGGTAGAATATATCTGACTGTTCTACTTCACAAGATGTCAGTTTTCTCCCGTACGCCTGCAATAACTAAGTGGACAGTTCTGGAAGCATGACAGCTGGCTTATCAATGAAATGTATCCAAATTAATAATGGCGCCCGACAAAGGGATATCATCCCAACCGGCTGAGAAAGACAGAAGGATATTTCATAGGATCTGTAATCTCTGCTCATAGGTTGAATATAATTACTTGGACGATAAGAGAAATGGTATTTATATCACCACGATTGACCACAGTTAGAAATTGCTTGGATGATCATTAAAATGTATTGCTTGGATGATCGTAGAAATGTTACGTACAGTTGAGCATTATCACCACAGTCACATTAACTCTCTCCCTGGTGAAGGCGAGTTAACTTGCCCGATCACATGCAGAAATAGAACACTTTAATGTTATTCAGCAGGGAGAAGGTTAATTCCACTGTGGTTAATGTTGGTCATAATCCAGGAATACTGCTCCAAGTCGGCGGTGTATTTATGCCTCCAATGAAAACACTCTAACACAGTGATGGCGAGAGACGATGAAGTGACCCGACTGTTATCCTGTAGGCCTATCAGAAACTTCCTTGACAACTGATTGTACGCAGACATCCTGAGGGATGTCAAAGTACCCTTCCAAAATTGATTTCCACAAACCCTATTTGGACCCCACGGCACAAAGCCAATCTAGCTGAATGAAACTAGTGCTATCCTCGATGATTCTGATGTGGATTGTGAATTGTTTTGTGAAATGACCATCAGTTTCTGACTTGAACTATCTGGTTAACCCTATCCCTGCTGGATTAGGCACAGGTAGAGCCCTTTATGGCATCTCCAGTTGCCTTCTGCATGAAGAGGGTTAATCCTCTCCTAGTCCTTGAATTTTACTATTATTTTTTTGGTTGCGCATTGGTGAAATTTTCCCACTGATTCAATTCAAAAAATTAAATTAAATTCCAATTTTCCATTTAAAAAAAAATAAAATAAAAAATAGAAATAGTTGCCATTAAACATCTTTGACAGGGTATTAACACTATCCCTGCTGAAGTAATCACAATCTCTAAATGTGGGCATCTCCAATTGCATTTAGTAGAAAGAAGGATAATGTTGATATATTTATTATGAAATATCTTAATACATGTACATGTAATATGAACATTATTGTATTTCATAACAGCTAACGTGAGCATGGTGTATTTACATGGTCAGGTGCTTGCTGATCTATCATGGACATTAATATTCTATGGATATTTTAGAGCTTTTAATTATTAACAAATTGTGAAATTCTGTATCTGAAATACCAATTTTCTGAAAATATTTACACTCGTTACAGATATGGCAGAAATAATAATAATCATGGTCTTCTTCTTTCCTATTGTGATCATTTACACAGAATGATGACGGTCATTTCTCCTAAAGTGCAAATTGCAAATAAAGATGGACATCGATTCTGATCAGTGTCTAAGCCTCCTGGAATAGGTCATTCAGAGCCTAGCATCAATGTTTGTAAAAGTTACCTTTCTGACGCGATATTGATAGGATACACTGTCTGTAGAATGGCAATGCAGTTATCATCCTTGATCTTGTCAGTATCAGCCAGTGCTCGCAGGTTTACTGCAACATTCAGCGCTACGGATGTTGCAGGTTTCCTCCTGCCCTAAGTGAAAGAATCTTTAATGCGATTCTAAACCCCAATTTAAAACAAAATAGTCAATTCAGTACGGTAGTTCAGTCAGGCTCAGGGAAGAAGGATGGTGATGTATTGGGGATGGTTGGGGCGAGTTTATCCTTTTTACGACATTCTGAAGCTAAGAGTAATTTAGTGGCCATGGCTGTATGTATGAGATACACATTAGAATGTGTCCAGGGGGAATTATGGCCTCGTGCTTATAGCCTCGTACTGTTATAGCCTGAGATGGAATGGTTTTGTAGAAGGTACACTCGCCTAAGCTGTCTTCTGGTTCTAGAGACTATCCACTATGAGACCATATCGCTCTCATAAATGCCAAATCGCCATGCATAAGAGATCGCTACGAGAGCACTATGGTCTCATAGTAGATACACTGTCATAAAGTTTTGGTTCCCTGAAGAAGCTGTTGTATTCATTATGAGACTATGGCATTATATGGGTTCATGAAGATTTCTTATCTACTACGAAACCATATAGTGCTCTAGTAGCATGGTCTTTTACATGCTGATCGGGCATGTACGAGAGGGCTATGGTTTCTTATACATGTTATATTAGTGAATTAGTTTCTGAAATGACGTGTAGATCATGCTGTTGAAGCAGAGAATGTACTAAGAATTGACCAATCATTGTTTTCAACTCACATGCAGGGCTCAATACTAACAGTTTGAGTTACTTGCCCGCATAGCAAGTCAGGGCAAGTTGCAATGCCACCAAAGGTGCTAAATGTTAAAAAGTAGGTTCCCCGCAGTACAATTTAACTTGCCCCTGTACGGCGGGCATATGTTAGTCCATAGCCCTGTCACATTCAATCATGCTGGTAGTCGCTTGGAACAGATCAATTAATATGTTCTCGTTGTACAACTTCGTGGTGCTGATCAATATGGTTACAATCATCGAGGGTAGATCAGTTGATGTTTTTCAATTGGCCTGAAAAAGAATGGTCGAGCTGCATGATCCATAGTGAGCTACTATACTCCATGCTGAAATTTTATGTTTTGAGGTTTTGAAAACAATATCTTGACATTTTCATCAAATTTTAAATTTGTTTAGGCTTGTATTGTATTGTATTGTATTGTATTGTATTGTATTGTATTGTTGTATTGTATTGTATTGTATTGTATTGTATTGTATTGTATTGTATTTGTATTTGTATTTGTATTTGTATTGTATTGGAAATTTTCCGCAGATCCACAGTATTCTGCTGATTTATTTGTCATGGGGTCATTTTATTTTGACTGGATGTGGGTTAACGCCTGTTTTTTGCTGAAATCACAATCTGTTGCCATGTCTGTTAGTTAATACTTGTTATTGTAATTAGTTATGAACTATGCTGTTAGTTATTACTTGTTATTGTAATTATTGTTCAATGTAAACATTTTTACGACAATCATTCAACTAACTTTTCTTTTCTGCATCTCAGTTATCAAAATGTATCATAGGCAAATGGGTCCCATCGTCCATTGAATAACTCCATCGACATGACTAGACAGCTGACTGTAAACAGGATTCCAGTAAACAGTAAATAACCAGGAAGCAATCATCGATATGTGACAAACTGATCAAGATAATTCATGTGCAAATAAAGCGATGGCTAATTCCTAAAATCTCACATCACCGAGAGAGAATAGATTGTGCATTCAGAATTATTTCCAATGCAGTAATCCCAAGTCGATTAGAATAGATTGTATCGACTCATGAAATTTAACGATTAGTTATCCAGTGACTGTCGAGCAGTTACTTTCGTGGTAATTGTGGATCCTAGGTTGGGCGCCATTTGTTCTACATACATGAATATTGATCAGTACTGAACCATTTTATGCCTCAATGAACAGCATGCATTTTTATGCATACACTTGATAGTAGAATTATTTATTGTTTGTATGCCTCTTGCAACACTTCATAGATTATTGATGGAATTGGGTACTAAGTGGAATAAATAGCAGATAGAATATATCGTAGATTGAATAGGTACATAGTGCAGATTTAATTGTTCAATAGTTTTACATCAGAATCAGAATGATAAAGTATGTAAATCACATGGTTACTGCAATACTATGTGTTCCATGTGTTGCAGGTTTGCTCTGCTAAACTAAGTGCTACAGGTATTGTAGGTGACCGCTTTCACTCTTCCGTGACAAAACATGTAATATGTCTAAGTCACACCAGCAACCTTCCATTAACCCCCACGGACAAACACGATTTGACATTAACCATCAGAAAGAAATTGTGAAAATAGTGACGCATCGCGGTTATGGCAGTCAATGTGTGTGCAGTGATCATTTATCAAGTAATTGACTTCAAAACCAGTTAACCAGATTAATGTTATAACTTGCTTAACTGTACATTTGCATTCATTCATTGTCTGTTTGTCTGTCTGTCTGTATGTCCTGTCTGTATGTCCTGTCTGTCTGTCTGTGTCTGTCTGTCTGTCATTGCTTCCTGCAATTATTTGATTATAAGATATCATTTTTACATTTTACAGGTTTTCGTACTCAAAATAGAAAGATCGTCAATCCAAAATCAGGCAAATTATTCGTAGTTTTATGTCACTGGCACCATCAGACTCCCATTATCTTCTTCAGAAATCTTATCTGATGGATAAAATGTAAAATTTAGTCTGGAAATAGCATTCTGCTCTGGGTTTGTTTGTGATGTGGGGGCATTGATTGATCACGGCAGAGTCTGCAGCAGGTTTCACTGTAATTCCTCCAGACCTGGGCATAGCGTTAATCAGAAGTGATGCTTCAAGCTTGGAAGCCACCCTGCCCAATAGGAGCTGATCAATGATTCATCACCGGTGTGTCAACATCAATCGCTAGGAACTTGCTGCTCTTGTAGTGTAAATTGCTTATGTGTTCTGTATTGTCTGCTGTTCCAGGAAATCCCTCGACAACAACAAGAACCAGACCAAACGAACTCTGCAGTCTTACAACAAGAAATATTTGTGGTTGCGACTGGCGATATTCGAGAAACAGTTGGCCAAGATACTCGATTACCTGGTACAGAATCACAGGTGAGGGGAGTTTAGAGTCTTGGTCTTGGCTCTGCGACATAAAATAAAAATAATAATTAAAAACAATTCAAATATTATTTTTTTAATTGGGGTTTAGAGTCACTTTCAAGATTTGTTCACGTAAGTGGAAGAATCTTGAAAGTGGTCTTAAAGCCCAGAACTTTTTTTTTTTTTTACATATCCACAGAAAAAATGGCACCATCCGTAGCACGGAATGTTGCAGTAAACCTGCGAGCAACAGCTGGTAACAATCCCGCCCTGGGGGCCCCCCAGCATCAATGTTCAAGAAAGTTACCTTTCTGACACTATAGTGATAGGATGCACCATCTGTACCATGGCAATACAGTTATCATCCTTGGTCGTGTCAGTACCAGCCGGTACTCGCAGGTTTACTGCAAGTTCAACATTCAGCGCTACGGATATTGCAAGTTTCCTCCTGCCCTAAATTGACATGTTGTGATATTAGTGAAAGATTCTAGAAAGCTACTCTAAACCCCAATATAAAAAGAAAATAAACAACAACAAAAACTAACTGACTAAACATTCTAACTTCATTGCCACGGTACAGTCAGCACATCTTATCATGATCACGTTAGAAATGTAACTTTCACTAACATTGATGCCAGGCTGCGAGGACGGGAATTGAACCTGAGATATTTGTCTCTGAAGTCTAACCAAGCTACGCTTGCCCCACCAAACACTTAATAATGATATGTATATTAAATCCTATATTTGTATTTTATTGTAGCCGCTACTATGATCCTGATGCTTTGATCACGGATCCAGTTGATGGACCCATCTTTGCTTCACTTCTGGGTGAGTCATAGTCTACAATCCACAGCAATTACTAATTTAGGGGGTTATCCCTTGTTGTGTAACGCTAGTGCTTGTCAAAGACATTGGAGATTATTTTTTTAAATTATTAATTTTTACTATTTTGTCCAGTGTATTTGCCAAGGCACTAGTAGTTGCCCCAAAGAACATGAACATCAATTCAGATTAAGGCGGTATATATAAAGGATTAATGTGAAAATAATAAGTCTCAATAATAATAATAATAATAAAATAATAAAATATAAATGAATAAATAAATAAATAAATAAATAAATAAATAAATAAATAAATAAATAAATAAATAAATAAATAAATAAA
>JAUTBV010117211.1:0-13490 GCA_032361325.1 Lepetodrilus fucensis
TGCACCTTTGATGCCTTTGCTACTTGCCCTGACTTGCTCTGTGGGCAAGTAACTCAGAATGTTAGTCTAGAGCCCTGCATGGCATTTCCGGGAACATCTTGTAATATTTTGTTATACTTTAAATTGAAAGTGTTCTGACGACTTACCAGATAGGGTTGCACACTATATATGTCTTCCATAGACCATATGTTGAATCTATAGGTTTATATGAAATATGCAAGTCAGTATTACCCGGTAGTTATTATCTCCGGTCACATCATAACAAAATATGTTAAAAGATGTTCCCCTGCTTGGTGCTAGGCATTAATAGGGTAAAGCAAGGACTGATCAGCTCAGAATAAGTATAGGCCTACTGAGTAGGGTATCTTTGTTCTGTGGCATGATATTCCATGTGAGCTAGCACTATAATAGCTGGTAGTATAAGCAGTATGTATGTTACAGTCTAATAGTTGGAACAACCCTAAATATACGAACATGATGTTCTCATCCATTTTTTTTAAATCATAATTTTCTAATTATTCGAAACAAAGAATTTTGTGTTTGTTTTTTGTTTAAATCCTTGAAAAGAGTAATATTGTTTATTTTTTGGACACAGGCACACAGAGTATCACTCTTCACTGTCTTTTACAATGATACTATGAACCTTTGTTGTTCTAAAATAGCACTATTGTCTTTTATGAAGCCATTTCACGTAAAATCATATGGCTAGGTTCTAAAATAATGATATTTTTGTACGTTTTGTTATAACATTTCTTACTTGAACTGATTTTTGTGATCTTATATGAGATTGTGTGAAACAATTGTTTCTCGGACATATCACTTTTTTTCCTACGTTTTGTGAAGCCAGCTCACAGTCACAGTAAAATCATAGGGCTGAATTCGACAATAGCACTAGTTTTCTTTGCTTTGTGAACTTATCTCACACTAGAATCATAGGGCTGGATTCTAAAAATGTTATTGTTAATTCTGGTTGATTGGACCCTCCTAAACATATTTCAGCCAGGTGACAAGCTGTCACACTTGATAAAAAAATGTTAAAGTGGCAATTTCAAAATGGCCGCTATCTAAATATTGATTTCATGTGTTTTACAGGCTTATAACATATTTACATTAATTTTCTGTGTGCTAGTGGATCCTCTGACC
Source organism: Lepetodrilus fucensis (assembly GCA_032361325.1). Taxonomy (NCBI): domain Eukaryota; kingdom Metazoa; phylum Mollusca; class Gastropoda; order Lepetellida; family Lepetodrilidae; genus Lepetodrilus; species Lepetodrilus fucensis. The sequence continues at coordinate 1,144 of JAUTBV010117211.1, forward strand.
ATGAAATCATGGTTTTCCACCAAAAATAAGTCTATACATAGTCTATAAGTGAAGAATGCATTTGTTTGGGCAGACATTTTTAATTTAGTCTCTCAAAAAGGTATTTGCATTAATATGTACTAGTCAATTCTCTGGTCATGAAAACATATTATTTGCAACCAAAATCAAGTTTCTTTGTGGTCTAAAAATAATTACGAATGCATTTTCTTTCATAAATCTAAAAGTAGATAATTAAATTAAAGATAAATATTTTACGTAATTTTTAATGTGTATTGTTAGCTATATGCCATATGGCTGTGTTATTTCATAGTGCTGTATTTATTGTACATGTATATGGTACTTGTTTCTAAACTGAAGCATTGTACTTGCATATATATTATAGACTATTGTACCTATTTATGAATTGGCAAATGTTAAATATATATATATATTTGCATGAATCTTTTGTGTGCCATATTGTATCCATTTGTGTATATAAAATATTGTTGACAAGATCCTTGCTTTTATGTTAAATAACATGTTTCATACAATCTTTGTTTGTACCATATATTGTATTTTGATACGTTTCAAGTTTCAACAATAAGTAATAAATTATTTCGCCATACTCAGGGTGGGAGGTATAACAATGGATAGAATGTTGGACTTCGGAGCCAAAGGTTCTGGGTTCAAATCCCACCCCAGGAGCCCGGTATCAATATTCATGAACGTTCCCTTTCTGATGGGATGCGCTGTCTATATAGTGGCAATGTTGTTATTCATTCTTGGTCTGTCAGGTTTACTCCAATAATCAGCGCTAAGAATGTTGCAGGTTTCTTCCTGCCCTAATAGACTATAAACTGACAAGTTTTGATGTAAGTGAAAGAATCTTAAAAGCAATTCTAAAGACCAGTAACAAATTTAAAAAGCCACAAAAAAAAGCCTGTAAGTGCTTTGAGCATGTTGTTACTGCATGGATAGATATATAAATGGGCTACCTATACCTATTAAATAAATCAATAAATCTCAATATAATACAACATCATAAGTTTTATTTCAAGATTAAAATAAAACTCAATACTTCACAAACAACATCACAATTTTTATTTCAAGATTAAAATACAACCGTAAATCCTGTTCTCGAACCAAGTACAATCATTTCAAAACAATCATCACAATCTTGCATGCAGTAATGTACCACCATAATGTGAAACTTTGCTCCTGCCGGTAAAAATTCGAGTGGATTGCCTGCTAACCGCGAAATGCACCCTTTCGCCTTTGTTCAAGTTGGTGACGGTAGTTGCGGAAGCGGTGTGGTACAAACCGCCGCTGTTTCCATATGCATAACCTCCAGCCTGTCGTTGCGACCCCTTGTATATGTAGACCACTCCTGCCAGTCTGTCCATCATCACGATGTTGGCCCAGAACAGATAGGTGCCTGCCACCGGCGCCGTGAACACTCCACTCGTGGCATTGTAGCCGCCACCCGTGGTGAAGTCGACGCTGTCGAATATCAGTGTGGTCCAGTCCGACGCCATGACGGTCAGCGAGACTTGGAAAGCCACGTTCCTTCGATCTGAATTGAAATTGAAATTGAAATATTTTATTTTGTAGCCACTTTAGTTTTATCTAAGTTTTAAAGCACACACGCATTAACTGTTAATTTATATTATAGTATGAAGTGTGACTATTTAAGGCCCTTCTGTGAATTTAATTTTATGGAAAACAATGAATGAAACATCTCGTAAATTTGGTAAATTAGCTGCTTTTAATATCAACATAATTACGGTATTCAAAAATGAAATATATCGACGGTAGTTACTTATTTTGTGTGAATATTATTATTTCCTGTTGTATGTAATCGTAATCTACTTAGAAACAGTTTTAGACTCAAAATGTGTTGCAAATGTAGTTTATTTATCGCGTCTTTAATCATGCTAATTCATTTTATCAACACTAACAGCAAAACTAGCGACTTTCCTGGTAAGTTAAAATTATTGTAATACCAGTGCAAGGAGTTCTTTTAAATTTCATTAACAAAATTAAAATGCCACAAAAACATTATAAGGACAATAATGTAAAAGAAATATTAAGAAATTTTTTAAAATGCCACTGAACGTCTTTGACAAGGACTAGCCATTTTCTTACCTGGAGCAGGGTGATGCTTTAAAAGACTGCCTTCCAGAGAGTGGACCTCGAGCTCCAGTGACCGAACATTGGACCTCACCTTCTGTACCTCCGCCTGTACAGACGTCACCATGTCCATGGTGTGGTTCATCCTCATGACCGATGACGCCAGATTGGCGTTCATTGCATCGAATCCAGCCTTGTTGATGCCCGTCATCAGGACCTCAAGCTGCTCAATTCTCTCGACATCGGTTCTTGTGTTCTTGTCCATGGATTTCTGACTGGACATGGGAGATTGGAGACTGGATGTGGGAGATTGGAGACTGGACGTCAGTGATTGGAGACTGGACGTGGGAGATTGGAGACTGGATGTGGGAGATTGGAGACCCGTCTTGGCATTGTGGTCAATCGACGCAGACTTCAACGACGCCAGTTCTGCTAACAGTGCCTTGAACTCGGATTTATCTGGTCGGTGCTGCAAGTCGAAGAACAAGATGGAAATTTCTGTCTCTGCTGCCTTAAGTCTCGATTCCAGAGCAACTATCTCCACTTCCTTCTTCGACAACTCTGCGTTCATCGCCTGAAACTTTATTTCGAACTCGGTTTCGAGTAAGCTCCGTAAGTTGGCGATGTTCTCATCCATTCTCTGTTCCATCGCAGTTACATGGGTTATTATGCTGTTGATGTCGATGTCACCATTTGGTTTCATCATCGGTAGGATGAAAGTCGACAATAATTGCGGAAGAGACAGGAGAATTAAAACGTGACTGAACATTCTGGTCTCGGATGAAATGTAAGCTAGATTGAATTTTGTCCAGTGGGTTTTAAACTAAATACTGATCCACAAGGACCAATCGAATATTGAGGCAAGATAAGGCATCGGTACAGTATTTAACCTTGAATAGGATAGAACAAGTACCTTGGTTCTTTCCTGCCATTCAAGTACAGCCACTATTCCATTACTAGCATTAGTACACTAGGACTATGTACACATAAAGACTGCTAAAAAACAAATGGATCTAAATATATTTACTTTATAATATTCGTGTTCGTATTTATTATATAATAATTTATTTTTTTGGCAACTAGTATTATGGTCAATACATTTTTTACTGATATTTTTTACAGATTGCATTAATGGCTTCAATATACTTTATGTTGAAAAACTTTCAAGGGAAAATTCCCCAAGACTAATCTAACATTGTGGCAAATTTCAGGACCAGTTTCTTGACTAAATACTTTTATCTTTTGATGCTTAACAACACTAATATTTGAGTACCTACACTGTATGAACATTACAAGTAATGAGTTTGTGTTGTTAAATTTCTTATTTGTGAACTTGCAATATACAAACAAATCTTTCTATATGAGTGTTAATTGGTTGGTGTTATTATTTTAATTTTTATTTAATTTTTTAGTGCTTGACTTTATGTTAGAATTATTTCAGAGACCTTGCAAGTAAAGTAAAGATGAAATAATATTAATTGTTTGAATTGTGTGCATCACATTTAGTATTATGGTAGGAGAGTTATGTAGGATACTAATACTAATTGCTTGAATTGTGTGTGTGTGTGTGTGTGTGCGCGTCACATTTGGTATTATGGTAGGCGTTATATAGGATTACAATGCAAATTCATCAAACCTGATCCAAGGTCCAATTTTCCATCTGCATTATCCACAAATCATAGGTCACATCGTCTTCACCCTCACAGTGCAGATTTAATCCATAGCTCATCAGTACCAGCATGTGCTCACAGGTTTACTGCAACACTCTGCGCCACAGCTACAGAATGTTGCAGGTTTCTTCATGCTGTTACGATGCCCCTTTACAAAATATATTTGCAAAGTCGATACCAGAAATATCTCAGAACGACATTTTATATTTGGCTTGTCCATTTTGCTTTTCGATTTTAAAGGTTTCTAGGCCATCTAGTGGCTAATTTGTAAAGTAGTATACTATATATTCGTATACTATGATTTATCATTTGTTGGCAAAAAAAATGGACCAAATAATTATGTAAAATGTTCATTCATGGGTAAGAACACCTGCGTCATCATCAAGATCGTGTTGTAAATGAATAAACAGTCTGTGATAAGAAATAGCTCAAGATATCTCTACTCTTCCCCTGACCAAACACATATAAGAAGTAGCATATGGTTAGCATGGAAAGCTAGAGGAATCTCGAGCTATGATTAGCGATTGATAGATTTAATGTAAACATGCTTCCAACACTACAGGTCAGATGGCCCTGCACTGTAAAAACCCCGACCTACTTCTTGGAACTACTTCTTGGAACTTGACCTCGGCAGAATTGATCCTTTCTCAGTGATTAGACCATGTTTATATATAATGCGTGGGATCTCAGTTAATAATAACAATTTACTTGAAATTTTCCCTAAGGTGTGTTCCCACCTGGATGAATTTGACCTTGTGACAATCTTTGTTTAGATTGTTATTGCTCTTCTGGATGTCATGTAAAATGATTGTCCTTCCAAGTTGCGATCAATTTTAAATATAAATATTGATGTACAGAAAATGCTATCAGCATGTTGGGAATACTACTGAGAAATAAAAATAAATCAGAATATTATGCAAATATTTATAAATTTTATTTTACATATTAATTTTATTTAAGTTCATTACACATCCAGCATTTTCATTCACACAGTTGTTCATTCATCGTCGCACTCAAATCATCTCGTTGCTTTACATAGTATGCTACACTTCATGTACAAAAGTGTTTAAATACAAACAGAAAGAATACATTCACTTTTCATCTATTTTACAGACTATGCATACCTACAAGTTAAAGCAATTCACACCAATTGATGATGTGTGCTTCATAATACCGATTCGCTCACAATAAATATATACTATATATTTTATTAGAAATGCAGAACTGTTCATTCACCAGAAACTCAAATGTGCCCAGTTTCATATAAATTAAATATAATTATTAAATATTAAATATCACTAAATATAAAACATTATTAAATACAGTAGACCTCGCATATAACGTGCTCATTGGGACCGGCTATTTCCCCCTGTTATATGCAAAGTCAGTTATAAGCATATATTAGGCCATAATTAGCGTTAGATGGGATCTGAGGCCGGTATATGCGAGGTATTAAACATTAATATTAACAAAGGTTAAAATCATAGTCTCGTCATAAGAAGTAACATAGCCAATGGTAATTAAATCACTTCTTCGTACGATAATCTTCATACCACATCTTTTCAGAGTGAAGATCTTTTAGGATCTCGTATTCAAATTATGAAATGAAAGTATTGCTGACTTCTAGTGTTGAGCAAATCAGGAATTGTTTGTCTACTATAAAAAAAACCCACCCAATCAATATCTGCGAAGGAAGCTCACGGACATAATATGCTAACTGTGACTATTTGTACACTCGTAATATAATTATTACTAAATACTATCACAAGAGCAAGCATATAAAACAAGCATTATCATACTTTTCACTTCCATTCAGCATCTACCATATGACAATGATAAATGGATGCAAGCAGTTATACTCAACAAAATAAATTAAGGGCCGGCAATTATTTCACGGGAAAGCTTCTACTTTCTAATAAATTTCGGCTGAAGAATCTGGTGCCATGCTTCTTCAAATGTGTCTGCAAGTTCTTGAAGACTACTTGGAGCCTGTAGATGTTTGAAATTCTTTGTTGTAAAAATAATATAAAGCTAAACTTTATATATAATAAAAACGTCTACTGACCCTTAATTAATTTTGATGAATATATATATATATGAGAGATAAATCAACTAAATATTTAAAAGATGATGTGATATAATAGTTATTCTCACTAAAACAGGTAAAAAGTAGAAATAGGGTCAGGTATCCAATTGAGCATCATCATAGATAATATATATATAGATCCTGCACAAGAATTACTGTACATAGTTATTGACAATGGCAGTTGCATGTAGCTTTCTTCACTCACTGCAGTTTTAGAGTATGCCACAGAATCATAAAAATAATAAAATAAGATTGGGTATCATCAGCAACATTTCTAATTTTACTATACCTCAATATTAATAGCAATAAGTGTATTAACTCACAGAACAGTGTCTGTGCCTAATCCAGCAGCGAGATGGTTAACCATAAGCATGAATATATTAATTAAACATTCATCAACATCCCCCAATACTGGTCGAAATGCAAAAACAAATTCTCAATAGCAAGATGAAAATCTAGATAACATACGGTAATTTTCTAAATTTATAACATTTATAATCATCACTATCAGATTTTTAACAGAATTTGTTCAATTGAAAAATGTAAGATTCCATCCTTTTGAGACTAAGTTAATTATTTAAACTACTACAGTGTATTTCAAATATTATTTTGTATTTCAATTTTCTTTCTCCTCTGCCAATATTATTTTTCATGCGAGATACATATTCAGTAGTCGGTACCAACTAAGTGTAATTTGCTTCACTACAACGACATATCAATACTAAATACTAGTATTCTAGTTTATGACTACTCGGAAAAATATATTATTTTAATACTGAAATATTATGCACCTGTCTATATTCAATATTTCTGTGACAAAATTAACCATCTTCCCAAGAACATAATTCTCTAAAGAATTTGGTTCCATGGAAATGGGAGAGAGAGGAAACAAAAACAATAAAATATATTCTATAACAAATCCCATTCACTTAAGATATATTTATGAGTACTAGTAGTTTCAGAGTTTTGGCTCTGGAAAGTAAAAGGACGGACAACAAATAAACTGAATGTTACCAGTCCCCAAGGTTAAGAAACCTTTTTTCAGTACCATTTTATGTTCAACTGGCAATTTTACACCCAAATCCAATGAAAAATACATGAAATGATACTCAAAAAAGTCCCATGACCTGAGGGTAATGACCTAGTTCTATAATGTTCTCAAAATATCCTTTTTAAAAAATAGGCTAAAACATTGCCATGGTTGGTGGTTGGCGTTAAACACCCATCTCTTTTGCTCGCTCCCACAAGCTAGGCAGGCTATACTATATAATTATTGAAACTGAGGGTTCTTTTACATCAAAGCACAAATGTACAGAAATGTACATCTTGAACTCTCTTTATATAGAAACTTTACAAGCTCTCTCTCTCTATATATATCAATATACACTATTTACAACAGTGTCACCGTTTGTCATGAATGAGGTTGGACTTTATATATAGCATCAAATTGTCATATAATATAGTATCACATTTCAACTAAACAATAACAAACTAAATATACCAATCCTTTTAAAATTACACACTGCTAAAAATTCAAAGTAGAGCAATGATAATATTCGTACTACGTAGTTAGCAGTAAATGACATTCTTTGGTAAAACAACAGACAACCATTCATACTTGCGTGTAAAAACAAACAAAGATCGTCACTTTATACAATAATGAACACAAATTTGTCGTTCTCAAAAGAACAATGTCGCTAACAATCATCATAACTACGAGATGAATTAAAACATAAAAGAAAATATAAATAAGAAAACATGAGTAAATAGGGCAATTAAATTGCTGTATCTATTGGTACTGACTGGTCACATATACACTGGTCGCGACAAGAGGATCCTTTATTAATTAAAGCAGCCGTAAATATCAAACTAATATGTTACTGTCAATCTGGATGTCACTATTGAATAAAATTGCCGACATGTTATATTATATGTACACATGTATGCATGGCATAGTGAATCTTTGTCTCATTGCATAAGAAATATCTTGAAAACGTGTCCATAAACATTATTTTACACGCATAATGTTGATGTTATTAATATTCATAAATGAATTATATGACGTGAATATTATTTCTTTCCAGTTAAAATACTGTGAAGAAGATATTCTGGGGGTAAATTAACTCAACTAAATGAAAAGTACTGTGGAACATTGTTCTAAAAGTTGACATTTACTGGTTAACATCAATAATAAATCAAATTAATATTTACACATTGGCAGAATGTAAAAACACAAATACTGTGGGAATAAAAAAAATATTCAAACTCTAAAATACTTTAGTTAAATGAGAAAATAATGTATTTGTATCTAGAAGAGAGATTCTATGATTAAGAGAATATCATTTCTGCACTAAGAGAATAGTATGTCTGCACTAAGAGAATAGTATTTCTGCACTTAAAGAGATTAGGGAAACATAAATCACAAAATCAGTTACTCTTAGTACACGATTAGACATGCAGGTCAATAAATTAGTAAACAACTTAAAGAAATAGAACATGTGTATTTGGACCACCTGTGAAGATAGTGAACAGTTTTCAATATTACCATTGAGTACGATTTAATTCTCAAGCTCAAAGTTTACATGGGGATTTGTGAACCAAACGGAGTTGAGCATGAAATCGTACTAAAATGTTTTGTAATCTCAAATCGAGATTTAAGCATTAGAAGATATTGCATTTCGAAGTTACTTTTCGAACATATTTAGTAATGGTTTCCAAGTTTGATAGTATTTAAACATGATCTATTACCCTATTATTGAAACATGATTACGGACAGGTAAATATACGTAAAATTAGAAAACGCATTCAAAACATATCTTTGGCCCCACAGAATATAATTTATGTATTATAATGGTACTTCCAATACCAGGGCCCATATTCTCGAAAATTCGTAAGTCCCAAGAAGTTCGTAAGTACTAAGAATTTGCCTAACTGGTTTTCTGCTTATGGCATTTTTTTAAAGAGATCTTTTCTCATTAAGAAGTTCTTAGCTAAGAAGTTTCGAGATACGGGCCCAGACACGTAGTTGATGGTGTGTTAATGTGGACGAGAATTGAATAAATACAAAAAGTGAATCGTTGTGAGGGCACACAATGACTGAGTATGTAGAAGGAACAGGCCCCAAGATTACAAAATGTTTTGAGTACGATTTCATGCTCAACTCAAAAGTTTTGTTCACAAATCCCCATTTAAATCTTAACTTGAGCAAGAAATCGTACTAAAAATGTTTCATAATCTCGATGCCTGATGTGGGTTTCACCAATATTATAAATGTTGATCCGACCTACATTACTAATTTGTCATGATTTCTTTTTTAATTGGCTGATAAATTCATGTGGAATCATCTGCATATATAAGCAGCTACAACCTTTACTATTCCATTGTTGATAGACGATTCAGGTTCATCCTGTTCATTCATGTTCTAACATTACTCCATATCAAATTAAAGTTTGAAAAAACACCGTTATATAGTTAAAACCAAGTGCACCAACTGTCAATATTACCAGAAAACTGCTGGAACATGAAATACAAAATTCTAATGGTTGATGTCCCAGCTGAAGAACTAAAACATGAAAGATAAAAAACTGTCAAAACTTGATATAAATGACAATTTCATTAATTGCATGTTGAACAGTCTGACCAAAGCTGCATTCAGTATACATGAATATATATATATATGAGCATCATTAAGTATGTCTTGGTTTTCCATGCAGGATGTTAAGATGGTAATGTCACGGTGATGTCACGGCGATGTCACGGAGATGTCACGGAGATGTCATGGTTTCATGACGGTCTACAGCACCAATCAACACCAGTTTGCTTCATCCCACAGAATGATAACCATACCTTCATTTAATGCTTCAATGTGCAGATATATACCTGTAAAACAACGTCCACGATATTACATGTGCTTGTATATTATGTTCACAATGTGGGCATACCACTGCTACAAGGTAGTTATATACTTTTGGACGAGAATCCCGAATTCCACATGGATAACTATGCATAACCTTGCATCCACAGTGTTCATTTGCACAACGAGAAATTATCACCACCTATGTAAAGCTGTGCATATATTTCTGCCTTGATTCAAATTTCAAGGTCTCCTAATGTTTAGATACAATGTTTAATACCTACAGTAATTGCAATGCTCGTCATATAAGCTTGCGGTAGTGGACACTGGTTTTTTTTCAGATGAAGACTTCAGACATATGCTTCAGATGCATCTGTGTATTGCCTTAAGGGTGTATTCAGTTATTCCACACTCTGTTCATGATCAGGGGACAGTCGTAAATCTATATACCACCATGTGCACTACATTGTCCTGTTGGTGATAAAATATGACTGTAGTCCACATTGTCTTATTTTCATCATGCTGCTGAACAGATATTCTCCAATCATTGCCATATCTTCATGGTGCTAAGCTGATATGCTCCACTTATTGTGGTGCTGATGTTGTTATGTCTTTGTGGTGTCAAACACATCACAGTGCTGAACAGATATTCTCCAATCATTGCCATATCTTCATGGTGCTAAACTGATATTCTCCACTTATTGTGGTGCTGATGTTCTTATGTCTTTGTGGTGTCAAACACATCACAGTGCTGAACAGATATGCTTCACTCACTGTCATATCTTCATGGTGCTGCTGAACAGATATTCTCCAAACATTGCAAAGTCTTCATGATGGTGCTGACAATCTCTTATCATTGCTATATCTTCATGGTGCTGAACAGATATTTTCCACTCTGCCATATCTTCATGGTGCTGCTGAACAGATATTCCCCACTCATTTTCATATCTTCATGGTGCTGCTGAATAGTTATTCTCACTCATTGCCATATCTTCATGGTGCTGCTGAACAGATATTCCCCACTCATTTTCATATCTTCATGGTGCTGCTGAAGTTATTCTCACTCATTGCCATATCTTCATGGTGCTGCTGAACAGATATTCTCCACTCATTTTCATATCTTCATGGTGCTGGTGAATAGTTATTCTCACTCATTGCCATATCTTCATCCTCTGCATGTAAAGCGGTGATCCCTGGAGGTGTCACAGTTGCTTGCTGCCTGTGTTAAAACTTTCAACCTGATTTGTTATATATTTTATATACATGCTAAACAGAGCCACCATCATACCATGGAAACTTTCTGGCAAGCTCGCGGGCTCTCTTGAGTCTTCTCCTCCGTGAGGAGTCTGTCTGTTGTATTGCACCCGGTGGGCGCGGATACGTATCGCACCTCCACGTGATCGTGGTCGGGTAACGCCCTTTCTGTTCGGAATTTCCGCCGGTGATAAAACCCACATATTAAAAGAATGATGCAGAAAAATGAAGATATGGATGTTCCGATGGCTATGTGTAGTATCCTCACCCCAGCAGTCTTGGCACCTGAAAATACACGAAGATTGGAATTAAACTCAGAATAATGAACCAATTAAAAGTTAAAAAATAAATTAATACTAGTAATTTAAAATAATTGATTTATTTAATCATGAACAAATGACAAATCTACAAATCAAAATGATACATCAGATGTATGGTTGTAAATGAAGAGGAGAATATTTTAAAATTTAATTTCAGTGCAAATATATTTTGAAATTACACTATTATATACTCATGAAAAATAAATACATCCTCTAGAATCAACATAAGGAGCAAAGTGCCCAAAATGATCACTGATAAAGTTGTTTTGTTATGTTAGGTACAATGTATGTTTTATCTGAAACAAGAATCAATGACCATTCAAAACAAGGAAATCTGAAAAACAAACCCATGCATTAGTACGTTGCCTGAGTATCATTGAACTAGTTTTACCCATGTATACGTGCATTGATGCTACAATGTAGTCATTCAATATCATAAGGATTTCTAATTAAATGTATACCAGTATGCATTTATAAAAAAAATATTGCTTTCTATATGAAACAGTAGGTATTATATTTCAAATTGTGCTGTCAATAGATACTTGTGCTATAATATTTAGCCACAAAATGGTAAATACAGTAGACCTCGCATATAATGTACTAATTGGGACCGGTTATTTTTGTCCGTTATATGCGAAGTCCGTTATACGCATATACCGTAATTAGCGTTGGACGGGATCGGGACTTCCAGATCAGTATGTTATAGGCGAGTGTCCATTTTAAATGAGCAAATTGTATTCGCTTGTTTAAATAACTCAAGGCTATTTACATGCTGTTAGCATACAAGATAATAATATTTCAGTATTTGTACCAGGTACTTGTTTGCTGAAATCTAATTGGATAAAATTAAATTACCGGTATGGTTCTTTTCCATTACGATTCCAATCAATCGTTTGTCCAGAGAAAGTGTTCATAAGTAATGAATAGTTCAATATCAAGATGAGACAAAACCAATTAAATTAGGGCATTCATTAACAGTCTGGGTATCGTTTCTCGAAGCTCTCTTAGCCGCTAAGGGACCATAGCACTCTCTTAGCAATGCATTAGCTATCGGC